>OZ024917.1:1555307-1573352 GCA_964017125.1 Flabesymbios commensalis
GTAAAATATTAGTATGTATTTTCAATGATATATCTATTTATTTAGTATGGATAGCTCAATAATATTTGTGTAAAACCGACACAGGGGCGGATCTAGCTTTTCAGTGAGGGGGGGGGGGGTGGTTAAAATTTAACAAAAGGCTTTCTCGAGCAATCTAAGGCATATTGGGCACTGTTTCTCACTCAGTATATCACCAAATTATAAGGAAGCCCCTAAATAAGGTGATGATTTGTTTTCTAAGGGGTGGGGGGGGGGTTACACTCCCAACCCCCAACCCCCCTCCCGAGATATTAAACACATTGTTCCTTCTTCAAAATATGTATTAAGTATTGACAATATGTTAAACCTTGCACTCGGCTGCCACGACAGCGCTGACAGCAGAGAACAGGACAAACACGAAACTATAAAATACAGGTGCATGCACTTATATTCGAACATAACAAAATTTTTGGAAAAAAACATGCACTTACAATAAAACATGAAATGACCTTGATAATAAACAAATGATAAATATTTTGACACAAAATGGCTAATTTGTAATCTTATTTGTTTTGTAACAATATGTATAGTACGTATAACCTTATTAATACATCATATCAGCGTCGAGATGTGCATTATATAACATATAACATTTTATTAAGAAAACAACATCTTACATAAATATAAGTCTTGTTGCCAGGCGCAAAGAAATCTTCACGTTCCAACAGCCAGCCATCATTCCATATACTGCATCTTGGTATCGCCACAGCTATCGTCAACAGTCACAGCGTCCACACCTCTGTCTAGGAGGACTCGAGACGTGATCATAGTTATAAAAAGATAGCGTTCTCATTGTAAATTTATTGCAGCAGAGCTATAAAATGTATTGACTATGTTTTAATCCTGCCACGTTCCTGCCTCGCAGGAGGTGGCAGGAGCGTGAGCTGGACAAAAAATAGAAACATTACATGTATTCATAATCATGATAATGGATTATTTGTGCCACAGCAGCGACGAGTCGGAAGCGGAGAAAGAACGAAATTCGATAGATTCGTAGATCCGAATGTACGAGGCAGCGCCGAGGACATTCGGATCTACGAATCTATCGTAATTGAGTTCTTTCTTCGACTTAAAATACACAAAATAGGTACATGGTGTTCTAAGATTTGATATAGAAAATTACAATTTGTATAGCCAGCATAGCTCAGCCATGAAACATTAGATATGCAGTGTCATGGTTCAACCTGTAAATTATGACCGGCCTGGCCAGTATAAAAACACTAGATTCGTAGATCCTAATCTACTGTTCTAACAATACACTGACGTCATTGGTGTATTTTAAGTGGCTATAAAAAGGGGAGCTGAATAAATGTGAGAAAATATTTTATTTTAGGGCTGATCTGCTTTGACGCTGTCTGTGGCTATTTGTCTTCATAAAAATATCAGTTATGAGACACAAGAAACCTCCATGGACAGACAACTCCTAACTGATAGACAAATGAAGATAGACATGTGCATGTATAGCAATATCTGTTATGTTGATTCACCCTTTAAGCGCTGAATTAATTTGTAAAATAATATCGCAACCGAAGGGTTTTTTCACCTTGAAATCATCATACATGTCTTAGTTAGCCCTTTCCGATTCATTTGAATACCTATGTTATGGGTCTACGGTCATTAGAAATATTTTCACTCTTACCGTGCGGGGATCGACTTTAGACGTCTGAATCTGACGTCTATAGACGTCAGATTCTGACGACTAAAGTCGATCCCCGCGCTGAAGGGTTAAATGGTGGAGGCAATAGAGTAGTACCCAAAATTCGCTCTGTCTGCTGTTTCTGCTTGCCATAGTAGTAGTAGGTCAGACCCGAAAAACCTTATGGGTTGGATGTGGTAGATTGAGGGCTAGAAAATGTACATTCTGCTAAGAAAAATTCAACGTCAAACAATGTACAGTAGGCCCTTTAAATATTGACTTCGCTTTTTAATAAATATTGAATACGCATGCTCAGAAATATTTATGCAATTTCAGTAAATCATTATGCAAGTTCAGAAAATATTAATGCAGGTACACTTGAAATCATTTATGCAAGTGACCTTGAATATTTAAATAGTTTATTTAATTAGATTTATAAATATAATGTATTATTATTGTATATATCCTATTGTGCGATCAGTGTAGAACTTACCACATAGTTTGGAAATGGTACATATATCAATGATATTGTATTACAGACGTTATATGATTTCCTGATCACCGTAGAGTCATATAGTTCAGGAATGGTACATGTATTAATGATATTGTAATGGTAATTCCTGATTAGCGTAGAACCATATAGTTCAGGAGTGGTACATGTATTAATGATATTGTAATGGTATTTCCTGATGAGCGTAAAACCATATAGTTTGGGAATGGTACTCTGTATTCTGAAACCGTTTTGAATGGGAACTTGGTGAAAGCAGGGTTATGTAAGACCCCCTCTCCCATACTTCATTGTATTAGCTAGCTCGGCGAAAACAAAGGCGGTCACGGTCATTGAGTTTTACAGAATTGATGAAACTGTATTTCCTGATCAGCATAGAACCATATAGTTTGGGAATGGTACATGTGTCAATGATATTGTAATGGTACAGTACTACTATTCTAAAGTTGAACACCCTGTGTTACAACCCGGGCTAAGCCCGGGCTAAAAACAAATATCACCCGTGGCATTTTATCTGGGTTAAATAAACCAACAAAATGATGACCCGGAATTGCTCGACCCAGGGCAATCTGTGGTTTCAATGCCACGGGATACTTTTCAGCGACAGATTTGACCCGAGTTGATGTCATCACCCCAGGTTAAAGCTGCATAACTGTTTTGCTTATATTATTTAAAATAAAAATTAATAGAGAATAGTTACTATGTATTGATTGGTACCATGACATCTTTGAAGCCTCTGAATAACGGATATATTTGTCCATGATAGGAGTCGTAATTTGTTGTGCGTCTATCGTGTCATGCATATTGCCAGTGTGATCGGTATATAATTTTATAATGTTATTATTATATTCCAGTCAATCTAAAATCAACCTAAAAAAAACAGCACCAATTATTTAGTTTTTTTTTCATACTTTATCATTCATCTAAATAAATATTCATTCCATTCATTCATTCATTTATTGATTCATTCATTCATTCATCCATTCCTTCATTCATTTTTTCATTCATTCATTCATTCATTTATTCATTCATTCATTTATTCATTCATTCATTCATTCATTCATTCATTCGTGCATTCATGCATTCATTCATGCAATTATTCATTCATTCATTCATTCATTCATTCATTCATTCATTCATTCATTCATTCATTCATTCATTCATTCATTCATTCATTCATTGTATTAAAGTTACCTCTGGCAAAAACTTGTGGCTCAGTATTGCACCGGGTTAACATGCGGGGCAAGACCCGAGGTAAGAGGCTTGTCCTGCGAGCGGGTTAAACCACAACTCGAGAGTTTATACCGTGGCACTTTTAGCACTGCCCCGGGTCGTGCTTGCGATGGGTTAGTTGCCACACCTCGCTTACCACGGCAAGGTGTTCAACTTTGGACTGGCAGTACTGTATTTCCTGATGAGCATAGAACCATGTAGTTCAGGAATGGTACATGTATTAATGATATTGTAATGGTATTTCCTGCTCAGCGTAGAATGATATAGTTTGGGAATGGTGCATGTCTTGATGATATTGATTTCTCGATCACCGGAGAACCATGTACATGTAGTTCAGGGATGATGCATGTATGTATGATGCTGTTTCACAGACGGCTATTTGACGTTTACATAACATAAATTGCTTTTTGTTACAGATTGAAACATCTGGATGGGAGAACAATCTGTACAAAATCATCTTTGAGATATGCTTAAGAAAATGGAAAATAGTACTAGCGGTGTATAGACATACAGCGTAATTGCGAAGAAATTGACATTTTAATGGGTTTATGGCTGCACTATATATATATGTAGATAAACTAGGCATATTCACAGTGAAACAAACGCTGGGGAAGCTGTTCAGACTTACCAAATTGCGATACTCTTAGACAATTGACGCCGAAATGGAGCAAAGGTATACCTTCTTAATGGCCGTCAAATGTGACTTTTTGTCCCAGAACCTTGAGACTGGACACCTTGTTAGTCTCTGTGCTTCAAGTATAAAATATGATTCAGTGAATGTGAAGATGGAGAACGATGGTGGTGTCACTGCTGCTAAAAAATATAAGTGCACTGTTTGTGGTAAAAGGTTTAAATTGATAGGGCATCGTAATAGACATGCACGAATTCACACTGGCGTTAAACCTTATGAATGTGGAACGTGTCATAAAAAGTACACACAGTCTGGGGACCTTAAAAGACATGAACAGATTCACACTGGTGTTAAACCTCATGAATGTGGAACATGTCATAAAAAGTTCATACAGCCACGGGATCTTAAAAGACATGAGCAGATTCATAATGGTTTTAAACCTTTTGAATGTGGGACATGTCATAAAAAGTTCATACAGCAACAGGATCTTAAAAGACATCAACGTTTTCACGTTGGCGTTAAAAATAGTTTTTCTCACACTGGTGTTAAACTTCATGAATGTAAAACGTGTCATAAGCGGTTCATACAACCAGGAGATCTTAAAAGGCATGAGCGGACTCACACTTGTGTTAAACCATATGAATGTAGAATATGTCATAAAAAGTACACGCAGGCTGGTCATCTGACAATACATGAGCGAATCCACACTGGGGACAAACCTTACGAATGCAAAACATGTCATCAACAGTTCGCAGAGTCTAAACACCTCAAGGTACATGAGCGTGTTCACACTGGTCTTAACCCGCATGAGTGTGGAACATGTCATAAAACGTTCGCAGAGGCATGGGGGCTGAAGACACACAAACGAATTCACACTGGTGATAAACCGTATAAATGTGGCACGTGTGGCAGAGCGTTTACACAGTCAGGGTCTCTAAAGTATCACGAAAAACTTCACATTGACGGTAAATGCCACAAATGTCTAACGTGCCACACAGTTTTCATAAAGTTAAAAGACCTTAAGGAACATCTGCGTAGTACTCATTGTGTTAAACCGTATAAGTGTGGAATGTGTCATAAAAGGTTTACACGTTCAGACTCCATGAAAAAACATGAAAAACGTCATGCTGATGGTCAACCTCATGAACGTGAAATGGGTAAAAAACAAGTCTCAAAGTCAAATCTTCTCAAGAGACATCAGAGGACGCTTGGTGTTCAATCGTTTGCAGACGACTTCCATCTAAACGCACATGAACAAACTCACCGTGGTGGTATTAATTATGAATGTGGAACATGTCATGAACAGTTCAGATATCCTGGGGGTTTAAAGAGACACCAATGTGTTCACAATGGTGATACACCTGATGAAGAGACACCAATGTGTTCACAAAGTGATGCACCCGATGAAGAGACACCAATGTGTTCACAAAGTGATACATCTAATGAAGAGACAACAATGTGTTCACAAAGTGATGCACCTGATGAAGAGATACCAATGTGTTCACAAAGTTATACACCTGAGGATTGTACAGCATGAAGAGACATCAATGTGTTCACAATGGTGATACACCTGATGATTGTAGAGAAGAGACACCAATGTGTTCACAATAGTGATACAACTGATGATTGTAGAGCATGAAGAGACACCAATGTGTTCACAATGGTGATACACCTGATGATTGTAGAGAAGAGACATCAATGTGTTCACAATGGTGATACACCTGATGATTGTAGAGAAGAGACAGCAATGTGTTCACAATGGTGATACACCTGATGATTGTAGAACATGATACGTGACGCTGAACCTGCTGGTTTGATGTTGGTCCAGCGTCGTAGACGATGGGCTAACATCAACCCAGCATAGATTCAAAGTCACGTGTTTGCTTGGAATATTTGTATTTATGATACGCCTGATGTTTGTATAGCATGATAATATGCCTAGTATGTTTATTGTACTAAATTATCATCACGAATTTGTTATTATGTCGAAAAAGAGTATATTTATCATTTGTTCATTTTTAACTGGTTTACACAATGAATTCACACCTTGATCTGATTGTGATTAGGAGCCGTTCAACAATTAGGTAACGATTTTGGACGATTTAGACCCCCTTCGTAACGCTTTTTAACGTTACTATGACTGCGATCCATAACATATCCCGTACCCCCCTCCCTCTAAGCGTTACGTAAGTGTTGCACGGCCTCTAATCAGCTGAATTTTTTATGTTTTGCTTTATTGTAATTTTATTAATCCGGTAAAATAAGTTCAATCTGTGAATGATAGAAACGCTTTGTAAATTATATGATGCAATTCACGGTATTTGCTGTCATGATTGGGAATTGTGTTACATTATGTGGTTATCCGATTGACATCTCACGGTGGTTAGAGATGTAAATATGGTTAAAAATGGTATTATTATTTATATAAAATTATTATAATTTATTACATTACAGTCAAATGTACTTTAAATACAAACATACAAGTCTACAATATATAATAAAACATGCTGATCATAAGTAAATAGAAACCGTCAAATATATTGATTTGTATTATTTTAATTTTCAAAGGAAAATTACTATGTTTGCTTATTATGTATATATTATATATATTGTAACAGGATAATTATTCAAACACAAGCTGTACAAAGATGTTGTCTCGTTATATTCTCCCCTACTTAGCGCAGATTAAATCAATCCTAGAGTGTATTTGAGCGGGGGCCCTATGATAGTGGTTAGCACTTCTGCCTTTCACCCTAGAGTTCGGGGCTCGTTTCCCGGTCTCGGCGGTTTGAAAGAAACAAAAAATGTTTCTTCCCCATCCACTCGTGAAACTCAGTTTTGAGGGGAGCCTCCGTGTCCGAGAGGTAGCGTGCTCGGCCTCAGACCTCCAGGGTTTGAATTTCGAATCCTGTGTCTGGAGGGCAGAGTCATCTCACTCATCCCGCCATCCTCAAGAGGTTCTCCAGGCCCAATTTAGCCTGTATCTGCACAAAAGTGGCCTAAAGCCCGATTCATTTCATTTCCTAGCCAATAATTGAATATAGTGAGAACGCTAGCATAACTTTCGGTCGGAAGTTTTGCAAATGTCCCTCTGAATGTTACAAAATGTTCACACTCGTCGATTTTTTTTATGTTCATATCTATAAAAATTATGTGAACCACAATATACAAAAACGGTGATAGAACATAAATAGTACCTTCATTAGTTTTGTCCGGTTATGGGAATGTTATGCGACGGATATGAAGACCCGTACAGGTATACCAGACAGACAGACAGACAGACAGATATTTTATTGACAGAAATAAAAGTCATTACAGACTTATTTGTCATAGTAATAAGAGAGATATATGTACATGTATATACAAGAATGTTAGTTTGGTAAAATCATATAAGACAATATACATGGTATGATAAACAACTAAAATCATGTTAGGTGTCATTGCCATAATAAATACTGGGTATTTCGGTAATACAAATGACTACTTCTTAAAATAAAATTAAAAGGCACAGCCGAGATAACATGGGGGTCTATCATTTTGCTTCCCGCACCACAACTTCTTCCGGACTACAAGACATGTATTCACAATAACCTCCCAGCAAACACGACACATCTACCCAATGTTTGACCAATCTTGGGCCAACGTCGTAGACGGTGGGCCAACATTGGTCAAACATTGGGTAGATGTGTCGTATTTGCTGGGTTGTGTGTTACCACTGTAATTCCTACCTTAATGTTAATGAAAATTATAATTTGTTTAAAAATACCTTATGTCAAATTTAAGCTACACAATCTTGCTGTTAATGAGCAATCGCATTTTCTATTTATTTATAATTAATCAATTTATGTCAAATGACACATATGCGCACCACTAACAGGTAAAGGTTTAACACCTGTTACTGACGTATATATGTGCCTCATCTGACAGGTAAAGGTTGAACACTTGTTACTGAGGTATATATGTGCCTCATCTGACAGGTAAAGGTTTAACACTTGTTACTGAGGTATATATGTGCCTCATCTAACAGGTAAAGGTTGATCACTTGTTACTGACGTATATATGTGCCTCATCTGACAGGTAAAGGTTTAACACTTGTTACTGACGTATATATGTGCCTCATCTAACAGGTAAAGGTTAACACTTCACCTGTTACTGACGTATATATGTGCCTCATCTGACAGGTATAGGTTTAACACCTGTTACTGACGTATATATGTGCCTCATCTAACAGGTAAAGGTTTAACACCTGTTACTGACTTTTATATATGCCTCATCTGATATATTTTTTATTAACACTGAAACATTCTGCCATAAACTATGGAGACCAAAGTTATATTTTTCAATTTGAAATCAACATAAATGTCATAAGTATCTCTTTCCGCTTCATATGAATACGTACCTATGTTATGGGTCTACGGCCATTATAAATATTTTATTTTTTTCAGTGCGGGGACTGATGTCTACAGACGCCAGAATTTGACGTATGAAAACGGTCCCCGCACCAAAAGGGGTAAATTATTTCAATGAAAATCACACACAATAAAATGCAAGTCTGGAGCTTAGATTTGATTTATTACACTGGTTGCCTTATCAAATTAGGTTGTTTTGCACTGACAGTGAGGTAGTAGCAAACTAATAGGTGGCTTCCATGCCAGCGACTCTTTCAGTGTTAACGGGAGTCATCCTGACATGATATTTTTTTTGTATTATTTCACAGTGTTGTATGTGGAATAAACATTTTTCGTCTTCTTTCTTCTTTTTCTGTTCTGAAAATCGTTTCCTGCTGCTCCGGTCTCTCCTACCTATGTTTTGGGTCCTGGGCCATTAAAAATATTTTATTTTTTTCAGTGCGGGCCGGGGGATGAACTTTGTACATCATAATCTCACGTTCAGTGGCGGATCCAGAGGGAGGGGGACTAGTTTTGCTCTAGACCCTTTGATATACTCAGGGAACAGGCCCCAGCGCCATGTCTTTTGACCGGGGGGTTATATTATAAGCCTACAATAATTATTAAATGATGTAAATGATAATATACCGGCATGATTGACATATTATTTCTATATCGTATTTGCTGCAGTTTTTACGTTTTTTTTTTTAATTTTGCTCTTACAGGTAGCCTAGGCCTGGGTCTCTTGTCACCACATCAAGCCCTCGCCTAAAGGCTCGAACTCGATGTGGTGACTTGTGCTGAGATTAGCCCATCTCGCCTTCTCAACGATGCCGTATGCATATAATAACATGATTCTATCATTTGAAAAATTGATAAAAACGTTTTATTAACGTTTGGTGCGGTATAGATGCAGTCTAAAACATTGAACAGCTGATCTAAACATACATACAATAAAGAAAAAAGCAAGAACATGATTATGCAAAATTTTCCAATGGTTTAACAATTAATTGAATAGTAAAAGTTTGAAATGTTACCAGCCTAATTAAAAATGACTTTTTGAAATCACGCTATTTGTGATGTCATGACAACTCTTGCTGTTTATTCTTAAGTGATTTGGGGATCAAAGAGTATGGCATTGCAGAATCAACATGCGCACTCCTACGCCTCCCAAAATTTCACCTCCTTTGACATACCTGTAAAATAAAGATACATATCAGTCAGCAAAGTCAATACAACACAAGCATAACAACATGTAACGCATTAACAGTTGGGACTGAAAAGAGTGTTTAAACATCAAGATTTACAAATGTTTGGTCCCAAATTGAACAGCAATGAGCAATTTTCACACACTTGAAGTTGTGGGTCGCAGTAGCGAGACACAACTATAAGTGGGTGAACAAAATGCTCAGCCGGCAAAATGTTAATTTCACCTTAAGATGTCAATGGTTAGTGGCAGAATAATGGCTAATAGCGTTCTCTAAGTGAAACGCACCCCAGTAACCTTAAACTTTTTGTGTTTAGTCAGATGTATCTGTTTTTCTCTGTTTTTTTTTCAAATCTTCACACATCAAACTTTGTTGTTCTTTTTTTGTCACCATACAACTGGCTGCCAAACAAGCCATATTATACACACATCCGGAGGACATGTCAATAATTGCATCATGGCAGGCTCCAGAGCAGACATTCACTTTCACGTCTCTACATCCATCATAGTATAACTCTACTCGGTCTTTCTCGGCCTACAATCTAAACCAAAGCAAAACACACTCCAATGAAAAATCTTAAGTTCTAGGAAAATATGAAGCAGTATAAACTATAGCTATCAACTAATATTGTGAAGTTGAGCCTAATTGAAGTAGCTGTAACAAAAATTAATCCAGAAAAAACTCCTATTTAAACGCGATGGCACCTACTTTAATATAATGGGAGTCACCCATGTTTTTCTCCGATTATTTTAAACCGATTTCCACTAATCTGGCAAGGACTATTTTCAATTCACCTGCCAAATACCGTGAAATACCCTTAAAATACGGTATAGTTCTGGCATGTAATGCAATTCAAGGCTTAAAACGAATTTTAATTTAACCAGTTTAATTAATGGGTTTACAGAGGGACGTCGTAATTAGAAAATTACATGTCAAATGGTCCAAGTTTTGAACTATTGAAGATTTTACCACGGTATATCCAGGGGTGACGCAAAAAACGTCATTGCAGAATTTCATGAAAATCGGTTGAGAATTGACTGGGAAATCGGCAAAAAAACATGCGATACACGGTAATCTGACTTCCACTATAAACAACAAATCAATCAAGATATACTATATAAAACGAATCACAAGCGATTCTATTTGTGCTTAGCTTGAAGGGTTCAGACATGCAAACATATTGTGGAGGAAAATAAATCCCTGGATAATTATTTGAACACTATATCTTGATATGAAAACTCTCCGGCACTAAAATTTTTAGCCCTTTCAGTACGTGGATCGTCTTTATACGTCAGAATATGACGTCTGTAGACGTCAGATTCTGACGTATAAAATCGATTCCCGCACTGAAAAAATTCTAATATTTCTAATGGCCGTAGTTCCATAACATAGGTATTCAAATGAAACAGAAAGACCTAGCAAAGACATTTATGATGGTTTCAAATTGAAGAAACCTTTTATTCTCCATGGTTTATACAAAACTAATTTAGCGCTGTAAGGGTTACCCCTTAAAGCGCTGAATTAATTAGCAAAAAACATCGCAGCCAAAGGATTTTTTTCAATTTGAAATCATCATAAATGTCTTAGTCAGCTCTTTCCGATTCATTTTAATACCTATGTTATGGGTCTACGGCCATTAGAAATATTTTTACTCTTACAGTGCGGGGATCGACTTCAGTCGTCAGAATCTGACGTCTTACAGTGCGGGGATCGACTTCAGTCGTCAGAATCTGACGTCTACAGACGTCAGATTCTGACGACTGGAGTCGATCCCCGCACTGTAAGAGTTAATATAGTAACACGTGAGAATCCTCCAGTCACATGGTTGATATGATGACTTTAACTCATACAACGCTGAATTATTTTGCATAATCCATGGAAACCAAAGGTTTTTTTTTTAATTTGAAATCATTAAAAATGTCTTAGTTATCTCCTTCTAATTCATTTGAGTACCTATGTTATTGATCTACGACCACTAGAAATATTTTAATTCTTTCAGTGCGGGGACCGTCTTTATACATCAGAATCTGCCGTCTACAGACGTCAAATTTTGACGTCTAAAGAGATTTACCTCGATCTAAAAGAATAACATAATTATTCAAGTATATATTATTCTCAAGTGAAGTGGTTGAAATTAATCTAGGTAATACTACCTAGGTGTGGATCGAGCGAATGTGCAGTGACTTTGTTGATGATAACAGTGGCATGCAGGCTAGCAGCAGGAAATGACGAGACATGGTTAGTAATACGATGGTCAGCTGGTAAAGGTCAGTGTTGTCTGGAGTGAAGTCTGCACCATTTATACACTGATACAGCAACCCAAAACGAGGCCCACACTGCAGTCAACCTCATCATCATCCATCATACAAATGCTGATTCGAAGCTGGTTCAATGTTGGTCCACCGTCTTCGAAGCGGGCCCAACATTAAAGCGGCTTAGGATTAATGCATCTTGTTAGCTGCGCTGTCCGGACTTTCCAAAATAAAATGAATCGGGCTTTAGGCCACTTTTGTGCACATATAGGCTAAACTGGGCCAGGAGAACCTTTTGAAGATGGTGAGATGAATGAGATGACACTGTCCTCCAGACACAGGATTTGAAATTTGAGCCCTGGCGGTCTGAGGCCGAGCACGCTACCTCTCTGTCACGGAGGCTCCCCACAATATTGAGTTTCACACGCGCATTGGGAAGAAACATTTTTGTTTCTTTCAAACCGCAAAGACGGGGAACCGAACCCCGAACTCTAGCGTGAAGGGCAGCGGTGCTAACCACTACCCCAGGGCCCCCGCCCGTTAGGACTTTCCAATGAACTTCCATTTCGGCATTCCCCAGAGAGATGTTAACTTCTATGTGGTCAGCGCGTGATGGTCACTGGTCACTACCTGACCAGCAAACACCAGACATTCACCCAATGCTGGTGCACTGTTGGCCCAGCGTCAGTGACGCTGGGCCAACATTAAACCAACAATAGGTAAACGTCTTATGCTCGCTATCTGGTCAACTGATTACAGTTATGGTTCAGAGAACATCAGATTCCCTCATATGTTCTAAACTCAATCGGCCATTTAACATATTATGTAATCATCGGTATTTAGTTAACGTTTCCAGTTTCTGCATGCTACGTGGCGGTACGCAATAGTGTGCTGTGGAAGTTTCCTTTAATTAATACTGTCTGGTGGACTGACTGGATTATTTGAAGTTGGCATTATTGTTGATATAGTGAATCATTCTGAATAAAAAAACTGCAAATTTAGAAATCTAATTGTTTATAAAACGGATCGGTCACATTGTTTGTAGATAGGCTATATGTCTTTCATAAGTTATATGATATGCAATGTGGACTATTTTAATAAGCTCTAATCTAATTAATCTAATTATACTACGAAAACGATCACTGTAATTAAGTGTTATACATTATTTTCTATCTTCTAAAAGTCACAGTATTTCTAGCGCAGTTTATCCATATAAAATATTACATATTCTTCAGAAGGATTACATATTACTTAACACTTGCGCTTTAATAGTATTTGAACAGATTGCAATGCTTATTAAAATGTACACTGGTAAAATGAGTATAAAACAAGGCCATGATATTGAAACATCTTTATTTGCGATCATTTGTGAAATCCTTATTCTGTATCACAAGAGGGAAATATTACAAAGGAGTCAAAATAATAAAAATTAAAAAGGTCAATTCTGAAATGCTTAAAATGTCTTTGTGGAATAACGCTAGTAGATATCAGGGTGACATGCACAAAGGTCTGCTTCCCACACTTCTCGGGGTCCATCTGTAACGTATAAAAAGCACTGTCAAAGTCGGTATCAAAGTCACCATCAAAGTCAACAAAACGCTGGTCATATCAACAATGCTGACAATATAATTTGTATAGTCAGTTTATTAATTATAAATAACCAGAGACGTACTCAAGAGACTATGAATTACTTAAATCAATAATAATTAGACTGATAAAACTAAAAAAACGTACATACTATGAGAGATTTTGATCAGTCAGACCTAAAAGTTAACCTGACTTTTAGTTATATATCATTTAAAAGAGTCGGAAATCTCTTGATTAAATTTTCAACTTGCTCCAAGATAAAAATAATTACTAAAATACTGAATAAATCTGTAAAAATGCATTAAATTATTATATTACATTGTATTCTTGTGACCATACCATCAGAAATAAATAATTATATACTCTGACTAGTCAGTCAGTCAGTCAGTCGAGGAAAGGCGGCTAGGTCTAGTAACGATATACAACAGTTGGGAGGCTGACGTCATATATAATGAGTCGGGCTTTAGGCCACCTTTGTGCACATATAGGCTAAACTGGGCCAGGAGAACCTCCTGAGGATGGTGAGATGATTAAGATGACACTGTCCTCTAGACACAGGATTCGACACTCGAGCCCTGGCGGTCTGAGGCCGAGCACGCTACCTCTCGGTCACGGAGGCTCCCCACAATACTGACTTTCACACGTGGATGGGGAAGAAACATTCCTGTTTCTTTCAAACCGCCGAGACCGGGAACCGAACCCCGAACTCTGGCGTGAAAGGCAGCGGTGCTAACCAATACCCTAGGGCCCCCGCCCAGGCTGACGTCATAAAGTAGTCATCCACAAAATGGTACTTTCCAACCAATCTATGCAATCCGGGTCGTTATTCGGATCCTGTACCCGGATCGTAAACCATAGCATCTCCAAATCTAATAGTTTGTTCCTTGTCTTGAAACTCATCTCTGGGGAAAGTTTCATGCGAATCCGTTCATTACGTACTAGGTAATCAGACGGACAGAGGGACAGACATACAGACCCACCAACATAGCCTCCCTGGCGGAGGTGCTCAGCCTCTTAATCCTTTAACCGCCAAATTATTCAATTTGAATTTTCACCCACTTGAAGTTATGTCTCGCTGACGCGATCCACAACTTCAAGTGAGTGAAAATTATTCAGATTTGACAAAATAGAGGTTAACTGTTTTCAAATATTGCTGGTTGATGTCACATTTTATCTTTAACATATTTAAAATGTGGTACTTAATGTGCTAATAAAAAATGAAAATCCGCATATATGCGGCACCGGCGGTTAAAGGGGTAATTGTATTATGTACCATGTGGCGCACTAATTAAAGCAGCTGGGTCGGTTGGCTTCAATCAATCATAATATTCACATTGCGGCAGACTCACTCATGTGGACATTGACCATGCTGCGCATGCGTGTAGGCGCACAATGTGTACGCAGAGAATTATGACGACCCACCTATATCAATATTGCTTTACGTCGCTTTCTGCACAATCATGGCAATATTGCGATAGAAGGGAGCCCGAAGACGGGACTATGCCCTACTCTTATTTCGAATGACTTCAAGGGTTCTTTATAGTGCACAGTACCATAGGCAGCACTGTACACTCCATGCCTTTGAACAGTTTGGAGCACTGTATATGCACAACCAGGATGACAAATATTTGTCCCAGCAGGGATTCGAACCTGGTACCCCCAGGTTACAAGCCCCAGTCGATACGAATGATCCATCGGGGCCGGCCGACAACCTACTTATTTTAAGTTGAAACACTAGGTTTATTAAGCTTGTGACCAGCATTACTCCAACGCATCTTGGATTTTTGTTGGTCATCGTCCGTGACGCTGGTCCAACATTAACACCCAGCATTGGCTCAATGCCTTGTGTTTGCTATGACTGAGAGAGTGACGATTTATTCTCATCTTGTCTACACAATAATGGCAATATCGCGACAAAAGGAAGCCTTACTGTACCCTACTCTTATTGAATGACTTTATAGTACACAGTAGTGCACAGTCTTGTAGAAAGCGCCGTACACTTGACCAGCTTTGAGCTCTGTTGACCTCTATGCACAACCTCGATGGCAAATATCCGACACGGCCGGAATTCTAGCCACAAACGAACCGAATGAACCATCGGTGCTGGCTTCGCTGTGACTGGATTTACCTTACTCTAATGAGCTTCCGTACGAAATCTGCTCACATTCCGTACTACATGAGAGTGACGAAGCCACCAGTTGGCAACCATTCGTCAGGCCAGATCCCTGGTTAAGACTTACCTGTACATGTGAGGGTTTTCTGCCTCGTATCTATCACCGTGCAGGTGTATTTTTTTATATTTCTAGTGGTGATATCCCCCGTATCTGAATCCACATTGGAGGTGCCGTCAGACAGACACATGCCCTCACAGCTAGTCACTGTGCCGGTACAGCCCTCGTAGTGGTTTTCATTTTCAACCAGTTTACACGTTTCACACACACACGGTTCGTCTGAATACAAAATAAAACACATGGATGAATTGGATGTCCATGAACAATCTAAACGGACATGTCAAGCTATAGTTAAACTAGTTGCGACACATCATTTGAATCAACCATAATAAGCATTTTTGAACACAATATATATTTCTGAGCACAGAAAATAATTCAAAGGAGTCTAATTTACCATCAAAGAATAAGGCATGAGTGGTGACCACGGTTGCAAGTAAGCACATCAGCAGTGCTATGTTACCCATGGCGATAAAAATGAGCAGATCTTCAGCTGGTAGAGGTCGCTACACAAGTGTCTGGAGTGAAGTCTGTACCCAAGCTTCTGCATCATTTATACGACATAGGATCAATGCATACCCAGCAGACATAAGACGTTGAATCAATGTTGGCTTAACGTTGGTCCACCGTCTACGAAGCTGGACCAACGTTAAACCAGCATCGATTCAATGTCTTGTGTCTGCTGGGTAGTGTAGGCTGCGCTGTCAGGACTTTTCAATGATCTTCCATGTCGGCATTCCCCAGAGAGATGTTACCATCTATGTGGTCAGAGCGTGATGGTCACTGGTCACTACCTGACCAGCAAACACCAGCGTTCTCCCAATGCTGGTTCAATGCTGGCCCAGCATCGCAGACGATCGGTCAACATTAAATCAGCATCGCGTCGACACCTTATGTTCGTTATCTGGTCCACTGAATATAGTTACGGCTCAGAGAATACTAGATTCACTGATCTGTTCTCAAACTCAATCAGGCATTTTCAATATGTAATTATCGATATTTTCAAGTTTCTGTGTGCTACGTGTCAGTCTTTATACGTCAGAATCTGGCGTCTGTAGACGTCAGATTCTGACGTATAAAGACGGTTCCTGCACTGAAAGAATTAAAATATTTCTAATGGCCTTGTACCCATAACATAGGTATTCAAATGAAGCGGAAAGAGATAACTAAGACGTTTATGATGATTTCAAAATGAAACAAAACTTATTACTTATATCATAGATTTTCTACAATCATCAGGTGTATCACCATTATGAACACATTGATGTTTCTTCACGCTCTACAATCATAGGGTGTATCACCATTGTGAACACATTGGTGTCTCTTCAAACCTCCTGGATATCTGAACTGTTCATGACATGTTCCACTTTCATAATTAATACCATCACTGTGAGTTTGTTTATGTGCGTTTAGATTGAAATCGTCTGCAAACGTTTTATAACATGCTCACCATTTATATGATTTAACACCATACATCCTCTGATGTCCCTTGAGAAGATTTGACTTTGAGAGTTGTTTTTTACCTATTTCACGTTCCTGAAGTTGACCATCAGCATGACGTTTTTCGTGTCATTTCATGGTAACTGAATATGCAAACGTTTTAGGACACATTCCACACTTATATGGTTTCACACAATGAATCCACATTTTAAGGCCTTTTGACTTTGTAAAAAGTCTGTGTCACGTTAGACATTTGTGTCGTTTAGGGTCGTGAAGCTTTTCGTGATTCCATAAAGTCCCTGACTGTGTAAACGCTCTGTCACACGTGTGAATACGCAAATGAGCCTTTAGACCACATGTGTCTGTGAACGTTTTATAATATATCAATTTTGACGCATAGCGTATTAAAATTGATGTTTTAATAAAGACTGTGCCGAAATGGTAATGGCTCGAGTGGAGTTTGGAAACCCATTTAATGTCGTTACCATTGAAGGCACAGTTCCTTTCATTAAAACATGTTCCACACTCATGCGGATTAAGACCAGTGTGAACACGCTCATGTACCTTAAGGTGTTTAGACTCTGCGAACTGTTGATGACATGTTTTGCTTATGTAAGGTTTATCCCCAGTGTGGATTCGCTCATGTATTGTCCGATGCCCAGCCTGCGTGTACTTTTTATGACATATTCTACATTCATACAGTTTAACACCAGTGTGAGTCCGCTCATGCCTTTTGAGATCCCCTGGTTGTATGAACTGCTTATGACACGTTTTACATGCATGAGGTTTAACACCAGTGTGAGAAAAACTATGTTTAAGACCAGTGTGAAAGCGTTGATGTTTCCTTAGACTCCCTAGCCGGAAATACTTTTGATGACATGTTTTACATTCATAA
>OZ024917.1:1573552-1670806 GCA_964017125.1 Flabesymbios commensalis
CATCTGTAAAACAGTATCATCATATGCATATGGCATCGCTGGGAAGGCGAGATGGCCTCATCTCAGCACAAGTCACCACATCAAGCCCGAGCCTTTAAGCGAGGGCTTGATTTGGTGACGAGTGCTGAGATCAGCCAATCTTGCTGTACCCAGCGATGCTGTATGCATTTTCTCGTACGAATTTCCATTTAAACCGGCAACATCAAAACGAGAGTGCGAGATGGGGTGATCTCACCATACATCTCATAGTGAAAGCTAACAACACGAGTGCGAGAATAATACATGCACCATTCCCAAACTATACTGTTCTATGGTTATCAGGACACATGCTTACAGTGGCATTAATACACGTATCATTCCCAACCCATACGGTTCTATGCTGATCATCAAATACGATTACAATGTCATTAATACACGTACCATTCCCATACCATACGGTTCTATGCTGATCATCAAATACGATTACAATGTAATTAATACATGTACCATTCCCATACCATACAGTTCTATGCTGATCATCAAATACGATTACAATGTCATTAATACACGTACCATTCCCATACCCTACGGTGCTATGCTGATCATCAAATACAATTACAATGTCATTAATAAACGTACCATTCCCATACCATACGGTTCTATGCTGATCATCAAATACAATTACAATGTCATTAAAGGTGTAGTCAACTGTCAAAATTCGCGGGACAAGGGTCCCCCAGAAGGCAATAGTGCCCGTGGGTAGGCCAAGGCCCTATTCCATAATAATACTAAATATGCGTTTCATACCCAAAGCCTCATTAAGAGCAAGTTCTCGAATCACAACAAGTTCATATATACTTGAGCGACATCTATGAGTAACAATTCCATCGAATCTCAAAGCCCTTTGTCCTGGATCTAAGCTGGGCCTTGCTTTGCAAACAAACTGACTGTATTACTGTGGGTATTTCAAAACAGGTTGACCCCATGCGTGTACCGACACCCTGTGAACACAACACACTTGTATGACTTTGTACAATGTTGGACCAACGTAGAAGACGTTGGGCCGACGTTGTATAAATGTTATACAAATGTTTTGTGTTTGCTGGGAAGGAGGACTTTCTCTCAAACATTGTACATTTGTGCAATGTTGGTCCAATGTTGGGCCAGCGTCGCAGACGTTGGCCTAACATTAAAAAAACGTTGGGCGAGTGTCTCGTTGGAGTAGTATCCAGTCTTATAATCAGGTTACTTCATCAACCACACTGTACTGTATGCTGAAGGCTTACACGCATGCGAGTTTAGAACCTGACTCTATTTTTAATACACGTACCATTTCCATACAATACGGTTCTATGCTGATCATCAAATACAATTACAATGTCATTAATACACGTACCATTTCCATACCATACTGTTCTATGCTGATAATGAAATACGATTACAATGTCATTAATACATGTACCATTCCCATACCATACTGTTCTATGCTGATCATCAAATACGATTACAATGTCATTAATACACGTACCATTCCCATACCATACGGTTCTATGATCATCATCAAATACGATTAAAATGTCATTATGTACCATTCCCAAACTATACCCGCCGTCAGAATAACTTGTAGCGCATGTTTTTCGCCGATTTCTCAGTCAAATCTCAACCGATTTTGATGAAATTTTGCAAGAACTGTTTTCGAGTCAAGCGGCGACTACCGTAACATTTTCATAAAAAAATATTATATAGTTGAAAAGCTAGACCATTTAACATGTAGTAAATTTGTAATTAAATTTGTAAATCGAAATCACCACTTTCGTCCCTACCTGCCCCCCTATGTGACACACAATAATAAAGCCTAAGCTGTCTTTTTTTAAAAACAGCTTCGGAAAAGGTATGCTAACTTCCTGCGTTTTGAGCTACACTCCCATGCTGGTGAAAAGGTCAGTTTTGCCCAGATCTCCCGAAATATTCTTGCGTCCATTCCTAGAAAAGAAACAAATTCTTCTCACCCCATGTGTCCATCCGAAAAACTCACATAACAGTTATACCTCATATCACAGATAGCGAAAACAGTGTGTGCTTACAATTTATCCACATAATTACAACATTCCTGTATTTTTCCGAATTCACCAGAAGTGGAAACATCCATTTAAAGCAGTAATTTGGGTAGGGATTCTCTAGTCAGTAGCCACCCCCCTTGGATTTCGGCTCATTTAGGGTGGTGGGGTCTCATGAGCTTCCTGTTATGAGCGCCCACGATTCACCATCAAATAACTTCCGTACCAAACAAATTTAGGCCCAACATTGTGAGAGTGCCAAGATAAACCCTCCACATATGTTACCATTAAGCCGCTCCACTGCTCGCCTTCGGCGAGCAACGGGATGGAGCTATTATATTCATATGGACCGGAATATTCTGTGATAATCATAAAAACACATCCACATGGTCATGGTATGAAAATATATATTATCCTAATTCCTATACTTGCCGTCAAATTAACCAGGATCGCATGATTTTCGGCGATTTCACTGTCAATTTTGAACCGATTTCCTTCAAATTTTGCAAAGGCCATTTTCTATTCAAATCCTAACAGCCCTGACAAATTTCGTAAAATTATATGGCGTATTTAAAAAATTAGATCATTTGACATGTAGTAAATTGAAATTACGACGTCCCTCTATAAATCCATTAAACTAATTCTAGAATTTTATTACATGGCAAATGGTCTAACTTTTGAAATATTATATATAATTTTGCGAATTTTTCACCCCTGTTAGGATATTAGTAGAAAATGGCCTCTACAAATTTCAAGGAAATTGGTTCAAAATTGACGGAGAAATCGCCGAAAATCATGCGAGCCTGGTTGATCATTTTCAATTTGACGGCGAGTATAGGGCCTAGTCTGGCATAGCCATAGGCATGATACCTACAGTGGTACTGTAGTAGTCTAGAATAGTGATAGTATTGCATTCATTAAAATATGCAGAACTTTCACTAAACCAGACGAAGAATTATGACGTCTTAGATTGAAGTTATTTCATTCATGGATTCCAGTAAAAATACAATACAGTTGGGAGACTGGAGTCATAGATTCAGCCTGAGCTTAATAGCCATGACTACAACACCATCAACAGTATAGTAATAATTTAAAAAATAACTGCCTTCTGTAATTTTGATTGAATATTAAAATAAAATTGTGCTGTGAGACAACAATGATGACTAGATTGCCTCTACCCACTTGACTT
The DNA here is from genome assembly GCA_964017125.1 of Flabesymbios commensalis. Classification (NCBI taxonomy): domain Eukaryota; kingdom Metazoa; phylum Annelida; class Polychaeta; order Terebellida; family Flabelligeridae; genus Flabesymbios; species Flabesymbios commensalis. The sequence goes on from OZ024917.1 coordinate 1,576,778, forward strand.
CCGGTTGAGCACGCACCCACTTGCAGTGTATTTTAGTTCCTGTTAAAATATGGTCTCACCACCCAAAATGCCAGTCCCATTGAAATACATGTATAATGCCAACATCCTAAAGGCTGATTTCACCACTTTTGTCCCTAGCCACACTCCAATGTGACAATGTGACACTCCATAATAAGACATATTCTGTCGTTTTTGAAAAACAGCTCCGAAAATGGTATGCTCACCAATTAGATTTTGACCTGGACCCCCATATGTGGATAAAGGTCTAACTTGCCCAGATCTCCCTAAATATTCTTGCGCCCATTCCCACAATAGACACAAATCCTTCTCACCACATGTGTCCATCCGAAAATCTCACATAAAAATTATACCTTATATCACAGATAGCGAAAACAATGTGTGCTTACAATTATCCACAGAATTACAACATTCCTGTATTTTTCTTAATTCACCAGACGCGGAAACAACCATTTAAAGCAGTAATTTGGGTAGGGATTCTCTAGTCAGTAGCCACCCCCCTTGGATTTCGGCTCATTTAGGGTGGTGAGACCATATGACGAAAGTAGTCAGCAGGCAACACTGTGAAGTCTGTGGTTGAAGTCCCTACCATTATGCCATACCCTGCGCACCTATGGCGCGCAGCGGGAGCGGGCTATTACACGTAACGTTCCCATACCATACGGTTCTATGCTGATCATCAAATACAATTACTATGTCATTAATACACGTACCATTCCCATACCATACGGTTCTATGCTGATCATCAAATACGATTACAATGTCATTAATACACGTACCATTCCCATACCATATGCTTCTATGCTGATCATCAAATACGATTACAATGTCAACAATACATGTACTATTCCTAAACTATACCATTCTACGCTGATTAGGAAATACGAATAAAATGTCATTGAGACTCAGACTCAGATTCATTTATTAGAACGTAATATGAAGACAATTTAGATGTACATGGGTAAAATAATTTTAATATATTACGTCCAGGAGACCCGTACTAAGGCGCTTTAGGTCGCTAGCGAACGGGCCACCCATAAATTTGACAAAGAAAACATTATCAAAATTATAAATGCAGTAAAAAAACGTCCAACGTCTTTGAAGTTGGTCCTGCTTATTTTAATTTTATCAATTTCATTTAATGTATGATTTTTTTCTCTTATTACATGCCTTGTAATAACTATCGTACTGAATATTTTAATCAATAAAAAAAATATCTACATATAGTCACACGACTAAAAAAAACAAAAAAAAACAAAAAAAACATTTTCAGTACAATATTTATATAGTATCAATATGGTACAGCAAAACTATGTCCTGCGGCTACAAACGGATTTACTAAGTTATCAGCAAACAAAAAAATTAATACTTGTACCATTCGCTGACCAGGAAAAACTATAACTTCTGTAAAACATTGTAATTAAACCTCAGAACACTGTCCTATTCAATTTAAATTTTCAGTCACTTGACGTTGTGTCTCGCTACCGCGACTTTCTTAATAGCAATTGTTTTATTATATCTCCCCTCTATAAAGGTAGAGAATTATTGCTTTACCTCTCACCACTCAGTTGGTCAAACACGAGACGTTGACCCAATGCCGGGCTGTTGTTGGCCCACCGTCTATGACGCTGAGCCAACATTAGCCCAGTATTGGGTTACCGTATCGTGTTTGACGCCACGCTGAATGTTGGCCAGCATCACAGATGGCGGGCTAACATTAACCCAGCCTTTGTTTTTTATTTGAATAGGCCTAAAAGTCTGAAGAACAAACAAAGGACGGCAACCAGACATACTGGCACCTTAGAGTGTGGGTACCCAACAAGCTTTAGTGCTGACTAACGTTGGTCAATTGTCAACCACGTTTGCTCAGAATTAGCCCAATATTGTTTCAACATATAGTGTTTGCTGGGTATAATGAAGGGAGATGTCACAACATGTTTATACTTCATGCGGGGCCACTGGCGACGACGTTGGCCCAACATTAAAACAACGTAGGGTCAACGTTTGTTCAATCAGCCACTCTCCAGAAATCACAATAGTGTAAAGGGAATCATAAAGCTGAGAGTCATGTCTCTTACTTGTGGTTTCTTACATTTTCAAAACATTCCAAAACACTCCACACAGGACACATAACAATGTAGTTTTGTGTTTACTGGGTTGAATGCAGCCCAGCAAACACGGGGCGTTTAACCAGTGCTGGTTTGATGTTGGGCCAGCGTCGCAGATTGGGGGCCAGCATTGGGTCAGCATTGGGTCAACAAACGTGTTTGCTGGCAGTGTTGACAAGTGTTTCGCACCAAAACGGAATAATAAATTCCGCTTAATATATATTCTCTACTGTCACAGGAACCATTTAATAACATTAATTACAAAGGCTATTGACACTACATCTATGAGCTATCAACCTTTATGGTCATGCTGCTGTAGGGGAGACATCTCCAGTTTATTGTTCACAAAAAAAAGACCCTTCTAGTTATATTTGGGCTATTTTTGTTTTTGTTCGGCTCTTTAAAATTTCTCCCTGGGTTTTTATCCAATCAAATTTAGACACAACATTCCCAGAGTAGTCAGGACTACGACTATGACTTTTCTAAGTCATCCATAATGTTCTTCCGGATTTATCCAGGATTTTCTGGATCACTTACTATACTATACAAAGGCAGTATCTGCTTACTCGTAAAGTGAGCAGATACTGTCTTTTGGCTTGCACGACAGTAGGCCTATAATAGGGTCCAATGATGGTTCAATGATGTACATATTTTTTGATGCTCCATTCGTTGCTGGAATAAAAACATGAGGGTGAACAGACTTCCCCTATGCGCAGACCGACTCCACCCTTAGTCTCTCTATTTCATAATAAAAATACATTTATCCAATGTTTCAATTCCAGGCTTGCATCGCAGACAGTGGCCCAGTATCCAACCAATATTGTGTTTTTGGTATGCATAGTTGAAACCTTTTAAATGCTACAATTAAATAACAGATTGTTGCAATTCCATTCAAACACAAAAGTTGAATCAATAAAGTTTTAATGTTAGGCTAGCGTCACGGAGAGTGATATCACAAGTTAACAGAGCGACAAGTCAATGTGTGTACTGGGCACCCTGACATTTGACAGACGAATATATATATATCTACTTAAAAGTGCAAAAGCTCAGTGGGGACTTCTGAAATTTGAAGTCTGGAGTACGAAATCTAAAATCTAAAATTCAGGTTCAGAATGGCTGCCAAAAACTCCTACGCGAAATTCCAATGAATCTGTCATAAAAAAAATAACTTGACAAAATTCAAAGAGGCCACCACAACAACTCATACAACCTAGTCCATATATTATTGTTACTTGAAAATACTCACAATTCCCCTCTAGTTATTGCTGATATTTGTGAAGAAGAACATTTTCCAGTGGTTAGAGATAAATTGACTATTCGTGTTATAACAGGGGATAAAATATCAACATTTGTTTTTAGCAATTGCGTTGAAAGTGGGTCTAGCACACATGATGTTGTTTGAATATTTCCTTAACTGTTACAGAACCCCTAGGGGGGGGGGGACCTTCCATACCTTGGAGTACTGGGGATGTGCCGCTGGACAGAGTGCCTTTTTCGATCTTCCAGCATTGGCACAGGGTGTTTTTTTATAGCCTCCAGAATTGGGACAGGGTGTTTTTTTGGGCTTCCAACTCTGGGCACCCGGTTAGCATGTATTTTGCTGATTGCTCAAGCCATTATCAGCCGAATTCCATCACTTTTTTCTAGCCTCAGAGCAGATAGCCCAAAAATTTCATAAACAAATATTAAAGAGCCTGAACAGACCATAAAACAGGAAGTCTATTGGTAGTAATTGCACCATAAACCAATCAATTAAATCCGGTCTTAATTTCAAAATTTGGACAGGGTGTCTTTCTAGCCATGAGGCGAATCGCGACAGGGTCTGGTTTTGAACATACCAGAGACACACCCCTACCCATTTCTAAGCATACGTTTAATCAAAAGAATAAGACATCGATGTCTGAAATTGTAACTCGTATTGTAACAGTCAGTATGATACTCATTTCATTTTCCGAGCAGCGATGTATTGGATAGTAATGTCCCAGCAAACACGCGACATTAATATTGGTCCAACGTCTGCGACGCTGGCCCAACATTGAAACACCATTGGGTCAACGTCTCTTGTTTGCTGGGATTATTCTATAACGGCAGCAGATGCTGTGTTATAATCCAGTTACAATACGATGTCATCAATTCACATACCGCTAATTACACCACAGCTACAGATGCTGCATCATCTCACAATAATCATACTGTTACAATGCTATATTAATACTTACTCAATGGTACCTAACCAGTGATCAGACCACCATATCCTCTCAGAGTAGAAATCAACAGTGAGAACAAAATGCAATACAACATCAGTTGTTACTATATCTGTGATGCCAGATCTATACATCCCTATGCGTCATATACCAGCAAGCCGACCCTACGAAGACAATTTGGCGATATAATATATCAATATGTATATATCAATATGTAGTATATGTGTGTAGCAAAGACCAGTATGGGGGATAGCTTATACAGATATCTGAATTTAGGCCTGCTATCATAATGATAACAACCCAGTCAACACGCTGTCTCAATAGTGGGATAGCGGTATAATAATAATAATAATAATAATAATAATAATAATAATAATAATAATAATAATAATAATAATAATAATAATAATAATAATAATAATAATAATAATAATAATAATAATAATAATAATAATAATAATAATAATAATAATAATAATAATAATAATAATAATAATAATAATAATAATAATAATAATAATAATAATAATAATAATAATAATAATAATAATAATAATAATAATAATAATAATAATAATAATAATAATAATAATAATAATAATAATAATAATAATAATAATAATAATAATAATAATAATAATAATAATAATAATAATAATAATAATAACAATAATAACAATAATAATAATAATAATAATAATAATAATAATAATAATAATAATAATAATAATAATAATAATAATAATAATAATAAACTTTATTTATAGAGGGTAGACCATTTAGTACATCGTACTAATTTGAAATGGGCCCTCTTTATACACATGCAATAGTACAATGATTTAAATATGTACAAGATTAATGGTAAACAAATAAAACAGTATATAATACAAACTATGCTACAATATTTACAATTTTATACATAAATTTACACTGCAAAAACATCATGGCTATTTAAGAATATTTACATGATAAATGTATTATTTTTTTTTTTTTTTTTTTAGATTATTATTCAGTTATTGCTATACGTGGTACATAATAATTAGAGATAATTGTAAAGATAGAAAAAGAAACTATTGCCATGTTGTGTAAATATTCTCCCAGCACCAAAACTAGAGATTAAATAACTACATAACTTATAATACAATGTTTCATTATAGTAAAAAAGATACTCTGGAAAGCGTAGAATTCTAATTACAACTTATGTGTATTCAATATATATCTGAAATATTGTTAAAACCCATTTCATATATTCTTAAAAGTACTACGAATAGCACATTAAGATATCAATTGTATTTTTATTATAAGCATTAATATCATGATTATGATTGAGCGTACAACACAAAACAAAATAGCGAAGAATAATTTGTGGGACTATGGCATGCGAGACTCTTAATGTGGAGGAGGTCACTCTGGTTCAAACGTATCAGTGAAAGCCGCCGTCCAAGATTCGAACCAGATATAGACAACACTCCACGCGAAATTTCATGTTTATCATTAGCGTGATTACCATTACAAATTTGCTAATTATGTCCATGTCACAACGTGGAAGAGTTCGATCTGGTTCGAACGTATCAGCGACAGCCGCCGTCCAAGATTCGAATCAGATAGACAACGTTCTACACCTAATGCTTAGTGATTACCATTACGATTAGGTTTTAGAAAAATGTTGTTGTACATATAACCGTTTGAAATTAGGTAGACTTTTAGAGTTTTGTAGTTTTTACACAATCACTCCAATTTCATGGGGATATAGTGACTTGAAAAGTCGTTCATTTTAAATTCACTTCATATTTTACATTATTTATACTGATATTTTTATACCCGTTAAACTGTGTTGTAGTGCAGGCGCTTCAACATGTCATCAGACTCGTTACATATAGGTGCCAGGGGCATCGTCATCTTATCATATCAAACACTTTAAATTGAATATTTTAGTACGATCATGCTTTTATTGGCTTTGTCTTTCCTTTACTACTTTAACTATACAATATGGGATATTGTAATACCTGGAATTTTCACTTAAATAGCCATACTGGCCTAAGAGTGAAGTAAAGCAAATATTTTACTTACTGTACATATAACCGTTTGAAATTAGGTAGACTTTTAGAGTTTCGAATATGAGGTGGTATCTTATTCCATATTTGTGTACCAAGATTCAGAAAGCTTTTACAGTGGCTATGTGACACAGATGTCTGAATGTAAACTGGTTATCATGTCAGCTTGATGGTGGATAAATGACTGTCACCAGGTGACTGTCACTAGAAGGCTGTGAACAGATGGCTGTCAAGAGACGGTTGCCATCAGATGAGTGTCACTAGATGACTGTCACCAGATGACTGTCACCAGATGACTGTCATCAAATTACTGTCATCAGATGGTTGTCTTCAGATGACCGTCACCAGATGACTGTCATCAAATGACTGTCATCAGATGACTGTCACTAGGTGACTGTCACCAGATGACTGTCACCAAATGACTGTCATCAGATGACCTTTGCTGTGAATTGATCACTAGCTTATAAACTTTAACTGTAGGCCTGTAATGTTTCTTCTCACCATCTTTGAGGATAAAGAGTTATTCTATATGAAAACTCACTATGAGTCAGGAGTACTATTTCAGTGCGATCTAAATGGGAAGCATATACTGCCTGTATCACTGCTTATCCAATACAAGTTTTTATAAAAACAATAGCTGAAGATTTATGAAAACAAAATAATATTTGAACATTTAGAGCATGGCAGTGTCATAAGTCAACAATAATATATGTGAGTCAAAATTTATATCACTTGATGCCCTACTTGAAGGTAAAGTAAATATGATGCGGAGCAGTCTATATGTGCTAGTGATATACCCGGAATCGCAATATCTACACTTAAGAAAATTAGTAGTACTACTACTTTTCTTATGTGTATAGAGTGTTTTACAGGTTACTATTATCACCAGTAAAATTAAATCAGATACCAATCACTGTTTATGTAGGCCCTAAACAACTATATGCATAACAAAAATAATATATACTAAAATGAAAGTGTGGGATTGATCAATTTTAATTATTTATCAAGTGCCTATATCGTCCCCTCAATTCAATAACCTGCCCTAACAGGATATTGAGGCACAAAGCATGCTTCAATTCAATAAGCATTCAAATGCGCTCACCATCTTATTTACTAAATTATGTCTTATTGTTCACAATAACTTATAAGGAAACGAATGCCTTTGACAGTGTTATATCATATCAAACTGAAGTGTTGATAAACGGATAGAGAAGGCTCAGGCTATTAGGCCTGTTTTTAACTGATGATTAACTTTAAGTGAAGCAGTTAACTGCAGTTTGCTAAAAAAAAAAAGTGCCTATCCAACTGGGCCGGTTCTTAACAACGTGCCTATCAAGCTGGACTGATTCTTAACAACGTGCCTATCCAACTGGGCTAGTTCTTAACAACGTGCCTATCCAACTGGGCCGGTTTTTAACACACTTGGCAACATGATGGTATGGTCAAACGAAACGTTATCTAAAAACGAGCCTATCCAACTGGGCCAGTTCTTAAATTGACCTCACACTTTTGCAATGATGATAGCAATAGGCAGGTTATTGAACTGAGGGGACGATATGTAAGATAGGGATTTGATCCCAGAGTCTTGCAAGGCACCTGATTGTGTTTTCCTGTACAGGTGAGTAGAGTGGCAACACTGGCAAGAAGTACTCAACAACAATGTCTTTCGTTGAACACGATAACATATGACTGGATGGTGACATGACCGGTTGGCTCTCCTGCTCACGGCTTATGATGGATTTCACTACTTCGTACTCTGCCTAATTCTGTACTCAGTCGAGTCATATCTCCTTTTTATTGAACTTACATATCAAATACAACTACATTCCATTGGCTGGTTAGCTTGACGTTGATAGTTGACCCGGCCAGGTTGCACTCCCCATCCCTTCTCTCAGGCTTGGCTTAGGTCGCAGGGCATTGGTGGGGGTCTCAGTGCTGTCCTGTGTGGCCTGCCTCGGCTCAGCCCGTGATAGTGCTGAGAGGGTGCTTGATTTAATCACTCTCAAGGGACTACTCCACGGCTGGCTGGGTTTAATTACTCTCTCGGGCACCTTGTCCGATGCTATGCAGCACAGCCCTGTGATCTCTCCTGGTCCTGACTGCCCTGCCGGCAAAAATTCAGCAATTATCGCTATGTACAGAATTGCCTTGTTTGTTCCCGAGGGTTTGATCACATCTGTTATCGTGGTTTATTGTGGCTCAGACAAACACCACACCTTTACAATCAGGCGTAATAACTACCCTGTTTGAGTGAATGCTCGTTTGTCAGAGTCACTGTTGGTTCTGATTCCTGGGTGTTATATAATTTACAAGCTGATGTGTGTCAGCCACGGTGTGATTACTCCTGTCACCGGAGTCAGTCTTAACTTGGCCATACAATGTCCACTTATCATTGTGTGGTTTCTTTGGCCACCTGTTCGGTCAATGTGCACAGTTCGGATGTGACTGTTGTTGCGTGATTTTGTACCCAAGGGGTAATATAATATATTTACTGCACTTGTACTAAGCTTACAGTATTAGTTTACTGTATTTTATTTTGGTTTACCATATGAGGTGTAAATATGTGTTGGGCCAATGTTGTACCAACGCCAATAGCAATGTCAGCATAGTGATAGGCCTACGTGCTGAAAGACTACGTGCAGAAACAGTGAAGCATGATTAGCTCAGGACGTATGAGAATTGTAGGGAAGGTATGATTGTGAAAAACTGAAGTTTTCTGTTAAATAGGATCGAATCAGCGTCATGGGGCAGCACTTTTCTGTTTCGGCTCTCGATAACAAGATCTTACGAAATTGGGGGCCTAGCGTGTTCCGGCGTGGGTGTGACTACTGCTGAGGTAACCTGGGGCACTCACGTCGGGCACTCACTGATATATCGTAGTGAGTGTTTTCTAGATTTTACTATGTAAACCTCACCACGATGATCACTATTGATATTTGCTATTCATATTTGACGCATATTTTCCATGTAATAATTTTTTTTTTTTTTTTTATATTCCGGACTGTTGAAGATACTGAAATCACTATTTATACTAATTAAAAGGTCAATGAATGTGAATTGTTTTGTTCTTATCATTACCGTCAGTTCAACCTCGTCTGTCTCATAGTAGTCTTTTGGATCGGTATGTTACGTCCCAAATTTTGATCTATACATTTCGGTAATTAATTCCCCCTAGTGTAATCAGTAATTCCATCATAAACACCCTGTAACATAATATTGGTGCAGAACCTGGGCAAGTGGTAAGTGACAAGTGGCACGTGACAAGTGGCATGTGGCATGTAACATTTGGCTAAATTGAAATTTAAATTAAGACAAGACAGTGAGTTGTACTACGTGTGGTGAGGATGTGTAATCATGGCACAATTGGCCAGGAAATTCGAAGGTGAGTACAATCAAGCGTGTCTAGAAAAAGAGAAATGGCCTGATTTGTTACTGGTCGCAAAACATTATTCTCTTGATGTTCCAACTGCAGGTAATTCACAACATCAAACAAAAGATGATATTATTAAATCAATAATGTTTTATTGGGCTAATCATGATTTACTTGATAGCAGTGAATTGGACAGGCTCGAGCGTTCTCTTGAATCGCCCACAGCTGTACTTTTGTCCAAAGGAATGTGGGTATGTTTGACCTGGCTAAATCTTGCTGGGTCGTGCATAGAAATGTTTTAACAGAACGAGGATTATGCAGAACTGAAACGCCTGGTGTTATGTGAGTATGAGTTGAGGCCTTAATCATAATAATCAACTAAAATTCAAAAAGAATAGAAAATTGTCTGATTTAGAAACCTATGTTAGTTATTTACGAGCCAATAAATTAGATCTTTATAAATGGCTTGATTCTAGTGATATTAAAGATGAATACTTAAAATTGTATGACTTGATATTACTAGAAGAATTTAAACGCCAGTTACCCTCTGAGGTTAAAGTACATTTGGATGATAAAGATATTAAAGATTCTTATGAAGCCAGTAAAACTGCTGATGATTATTTGATTTGTCATAGAATAACACGTAGAACTGGGGTGTCTGAATCTCATTTTAATATGTGTGGAAACACCCGGTCGCAGCATCACAAAAGTAAAGACAATGGCGCTGATGATCCTGGTAGGACCAAAGAGAAAGGGGAATCCTTTGAGAAGCGTGATCTGTCGACAATACAATGTTACAAGTGTCGGGAGATGAGACACTACGCCAAATCTTGTACAAATGCTGAGAATAAGGCAAGTGTATTTAGAAATGTGTCTAAAAAACTGGGACCTGAAGGGTTGTCAAATGATCAGAAAAAAATTGATTCATGTACTAGTGTAGAGAAATACAGTATGTGCGAAAATCTTCATTTTCAATCTAATGGTATTGATGATTTTTCCCCTTTTATACATCAGGGTGTGTTGACTCTTGACCCTAAATCTGACCTAAAGTTTGAGGTACGAATCTTGAGGGATACCGGACGTGATCAAACTGTTGTGTCTAAAAGAGTATGTCAAGCATTAGGGGTTTCATTGGAAAACCCAGAACAGTATGTTTTGTTGAAAACTGTAACAGGTAGAACAACGCTACCAGTAGTATCTGTATATTCAGATTAAGAATTGTACACAGGTCTTATTAGTGTTGCAGTTGTGGAGGGAATGCCTCTGAATGGTGTTTGCTGCATCTTGGCCAAGGACGTCATGCAGAACACCACCTGCAAGAGTGAGTTACCGTGCCTCCTGGCTGATCCACAATGTACTTCCGAAGGAGAAGACATGGGAAATGTTTTTCTGTGTTGCGTGATCACAAGGTCAAGAGCAAACGAGAGACCGATGGTACAGGAATTGGACAAGGTCTGTACTGTCAATGGCTCAGGTTGTCCGGTTATGAGTTTACCGAACTTCTGATGTAAGTGTTGTTAAGGATTATCGAGATAGCATTGCTACACCTGATAGTCATATAAATGATAATAACCGTGAGATGTCAGTTATGGCGTCTGAATCCATAGTTACTGGGAAAAATAGTTAATTATGAGGCAACAGAGGGACCCCCAGTCAGCTAAAATCAGACGAAGGGCACCCACTGAAAGTAATATTACAAATTGTAATTGTATCACTTATTTCATGTGTGATGGTGTCTTGATGAGAAGGTGTATGTTGACTGACGATTCATGAAGTCCTAATAAGGTTAGTCAACGAATTGTAAAACAGATTGTCTTACCACCAGAATATAGGCCACATGTTCTAAGTTTAGCGCATGATGTTAAAACTGCTAGACATTCAGGGCATTCTAAAACCACGTTCAAATTGTTGCAATCATTTTATTGGCCTGGTATGTATTCAGATGTATCTAAGTATGTCAAATCATGTCAGATTTCAGGAAAGGCTGGGCAACATCATGCCAAAGCCACATTGATACCTATACCTGGTATGTCAGAACCTTTCTAAAAGATCCAGATTGATTGTGTGGGACCTTTGAATCCTATATCAAAAGGTAATATGTATCAGAAAGAAGTATCATGATACAGCTGAGGCTACATTGTCAATGCCGATTCGTCTGAAGCATTTGATCATGTTGAAATTAAAAATAAATGTTCAATGGCCATGAATGGTGATAATAAATGTAGAGATAACCCGGAATTACCCCAAAATGTTGATGGTAATTATTAATTTGATGTTGATGTTTTACCGAAATTGAATAACTGGATAAATGGATACGTAATATTAAACAAAAAGTACAACAATTATCCTTATCACAGAGAAACGACATAAAATAATTAATACATGAGTTTCAGGATATCTTCCCGGGTAGTCCACCTAAGACATCCTGGATAAAACATGATGTGGATGTAGGGGATGTAAGGCCAATTAAACAACATCTGTATCGGGTGAATCCCGTGAAAGACACTGCTATGGTAACTTATATGTTCAGTGTTTCATCTAGGATTCAGAAGGGGCATGGCGCCACCTATCATTGGGGCACCTTATCATGCCCGCCGGGCACCCAGTTAACTCGGTTGGGCATTTCCAACACCCACCTTCTCTAATTAAGGGTACAAACAGAATCAGTTTAAGTATGTAGACATAACCAGTTATTACCTGTATGTACCCAAGCCGTTATCAGGTATTTTGTCATGGGTGTGAACGCGAGACATTAGTGATCGGGGTGTTTTCCACTGTGCCAATGGCCTGCGTGGATTAAATATGTCGTGAAAATAGTTCAATGAGGCACCTTTTCAGTTAGCAGTCGACGCGGGATGGGAGCCGTCTTGATGCAGGTAGATGACAAAGGAATTGATCATCCAGTGTCTTTTTATTCAAAAAAATTGGATAAACATCAGCAAAATTATTCTGTAGTGGAGAAAGAAGCCTTGTCACTGTTAAGTGCTCTCCAACACTATAATGTGTACCTAAGTTCTTCTCCACATGTTACAATCGTATATAGTGATCATAATCATTTTCTTTAAAAGTGATCTTGACCACTTAAGAAGCCATCACATCCACTTTAAAAATCATCTCAGCCAGCACAAAAGTGATCCTGGCCCAAACAAACTAATATTGTCCACTGAGGAAGTGATCACAGCAATTTTGTAGTTGTTGAGATAACTTTTTAAGTGTTGTTAGTGACCAAGATCTTAGCAATGGCTGAGATAATGTTTAAAGTGGCTGTGATGACTTCTTCAGTAGCCAAATTCACGTTTGTAGTGGCTGAGATAACGTTTAAAGTGGTTATGATTAATTCTTCAGTGGCCAAAATTACTTTTGTAGTGGCTGAGATAACTTTTAGAGTCGATGTAATCACTTCTTCAGTGGTCAAAATCATTTTTGTAGTGGCTAAGATGATTTTTAAAGTGGATGTGATGGCTTCTCAAGTGGTCAAGATCACTTTTGTAGTGACCGAGATCACTTTTTAGGGACTGACATAAGATTATTAGTGGCCAATACCACTATTGTATCAGCTGAGATAACTTTTAAAGTGAATATGATCACTTCTTCAGTAGACAATATCAGTTTGTTTGTGGCTAATATCACTTTTACGGGCTGGCATACAATTTTTAAAGGTGCCTCATTTTGTAGTGGTAGAGATAACTTTCACAATGATCGAGATCACTTCTTCAGTGGCCAAGATCACTGTTGTAGTTGCTGAGATCACTTTTAAAGTCGTTATGAGCACTTCGTCAGTGGCCAAGATCATTTTTATAGTGGCGGAGATAACTTTCAAAGTTATTGTAACCACTTCTTCAGTGACCAAGATCACTTTTGTAGTCGTTTAAAAATTTAAAAAAGTGGATGTGATCACTTCTTCAGTGGCCCAGATCACTTTGTAGTGGCTTAGATAACCTTTAAATTGGCTGTCATAAGTTTGCTTGTAGCCAAGATCACCTTTGTAGTGGCTGAGATAACTTCTAAAGTGGTTGTGATCACTTCTTCACTCGCTAGGATAACTTTTGCATCGGCGAGATAACTTTTTAAGTTACTGTGATCAATTCATCAGTGGCCAAGATCGCTTTTGTGATGGCTGAAATAACTTTTAAAGTCGCTGTATTCACTTCTTCAGTGGCAAGGATAGCTTTTGTAGTGGTTGAGGTAACTTTTAAAGTGGTTGTAATCACTTCTTCAGTGGTCAAGATCACTTTTGAAGTGGCTGAGATAACGCTTAAAGTTGCTATGAGCGAGAAGTCTTGCTGGTATTGACTAAGAAAACGTTGGAAATTGTTCCCCGGGCTGGAAGAAAAGTGCCAAAAAAGCATGTAATATGTTAACATAACCCATTATTTTTAACCATAGTTCTGGAATATGTTTGAATCAAAACTAAATATTCATTGTACACAAAAATCAGGTGAGAAAAAAGTATTTTGACTATTTACTGAAAAAGTAGAGAAAAAAAGGTCAAATGATGGGTTAAAATACCAACTTAAAGCTCTCTTGTGCATTTGTCAATGTTCAGTCACAAATTATTTTACATCCATGTGAAGGCCTGTGCGACTAGCTTTCTACTGATATCAAATATATTGACATAGCTCAAAATTTGACCACTTATTGGGCAAAACTGTGAGATACATACAATTTTCCTGAGCCCAATGAAAAGCGCCCACAATTTACGTCTAGCCAAAAAAACATGTAATATGCTCACATAACTCAATATTTTTATTCCAAAAAGGGTTAATTTTAAGTCAACAATAGTTCTAGAACATGTGTGAATCAAAACTAAACATTTATACTATACAAATATCAGCTGAGAGAAAAGTATTTTGTCCATTCACTTAAAGCTCTCTTGTGAATTTATCAATGATCAGACACAAACTATTTTACACCCTGTGCCAGTAGCTCTCTATTGATTTCAAATACATTGATAAAGTTCAAATTTTGACTACTCAGTGGGCAATAATGTGAGATATGGTCAATTTTTCTGAGCTTAAAGAAAAGCAAGCTAATTTTACGTCTAACCAAAAAAGCGAGTAATATGTTCACATAACTCATTATTTTTATTCCAAATGGGTTAATTTTACGTCAACAATAGTTCTAAAACATGTTTGAATCAAAACTAAACATTTATACTATACAAAAATCGGCTGAGAGAAAATTATTTTGTCTATTTACTGGAAAAATGTGTAAAATTACGTGTTAAAATACCAACTTAAAGCTATATTGTGTATTTGTCATTGATCAGACACAAATTATTTTACATCCATGTGAAAGCCTGTGTCATATGTGAGTGATAATAAATAATTTAAAAAATATTTAATTAGAAAATTACCACCGTTTTAACATACAATCACATCATACGCAATATTTCAAATTGCGGTTTTACGGTACTTTTGGACAGGATGATTTTTGTAAGACGTGCAGATTCCTATCTTCTGAGAAAATTTCACTATAGGTGGACCTCTTGGATCGTATGGACCTTTCAACACAAATAAACCCCCCCTAGCTCTGGGACTATAAGTGACACTGCTTAAAGGCTTTAAAATCATGTCGGTATAGTATATGAGCTGGCCGCTCAGTAGTGATTAAACAGTTGTCTGTGCATGAATTGTGTGGGGGTGAACAAACGCATGTCCAGTGTGTGTATTATAAGATAGTATTACATATTAAAATTAACCTTTTAAGAACTCATGTCTAAAATTAACCTATCTGAAAATGACACAAATGTGAACTTTGCGGTAATTAAGTTGATATAGCGAACGATAGTAATATACATTCACTTTGATATGGGAAATACGACCGCAATTCACAAAGGGGGTGATACTTGGGAAAACATGGGATGGGTGGTCTCTAGTTTATCAATTTGTGAAAATTGTCCTTTGTGTTTCAGGTTTGATCTGACGAGAACGTAATATTGATAATTTCTGTCACGTTTTTGTTATGGACCTTTTAATTGATACCTTATTAACTCACTCACTCACTCACTCACTCACTCACTCACTCACTCACTCACTCACTCACTCACTCACTCACTCACTCACTCACTCACTCACTCACTCACTCACTCACTCACTCACTCACTCACTCACTCACTCACACTTCTGATTGTTGCACATGACCTGTTTGAACATAATTTCCCATTTAGTTGACTTTTATTGTCTTAGACCCACTCATACCGCTCTCTCGTTCCAATGGTTAGCCTTGTGTGACGGGCTGGGTACTCAGACCGACGCTTAAGTACGCTAATCTAGCGCTCATATCATTCAGCCATATTTTCAACTTTATATCTTGGAATGATGCTGAACCCTTTCAATGCTGAAACTGGGAAAGGCTCAGTATTTTCAATCCTTGTTACAATGCCTAATCCGGGCGTGACCCCAATGTCGGAATTTAATAATAAGAGGAAAATTGTATGACTTAATTGTAATAAGTCATGTATGGATTATGTATTTGTCTTTTTTTTCTGTGCTTTGATCAGTAATATCATGATGAAGTCAGTGTTGACATCATGAGAAAGTCAATGTGAGCTGATACTTGATTTTGTGCCACATAATTGTAGGCTAATTGGTCATGAATCTGGGCTAGTTGAGGGAGCAAAGTTGTTGGACATATATTATATGTACAAAGAAGAATGTACAGATATGCCTAGTCGACTAAAATTCAACCAGGACAAATAAAAAAACAATCCTGTTTCTGTTGATTTTTAATACAAAATTGAGTCATGGCATTCTCATACTTGGCTTGAGATGAAGTTTTTTCAACGACCTCATGGATCAACAAGCCCCAATCTCTCTTAAGCTATACATGCACTCACCTCAGGCTGATATTAATAACTGTTAAAGAGTTGGCCCAATGTTGTGTCGATGTCTCATGTTTACTGTGTAATTTTCACGCGGTCGCTCACAACCCAGAAATGTTGGTTCAATGTTGGGCCAGCGACGTGGTCTGCGTCGCTGGCCCGACCTTGAAGGAAGCACTGGGTGAATGTGATGTGTTAGTAGGGTAATTAGTTATATTACAAAGTGACAATTCACGACTCAGTTCGCCTTCATGATTCTCATTTAACTGTTTAGTAAGCTACATTACGTGCATGTAACAGAACTCTAGCAGTTATGTTACAGTGGTCGCTCCGAATAATTAATTATGTTATATTGTGACATTTTTTTCGATAGCTGTACCTTTCCCAAGTATCCCACCTGTCATTACAAGTGTAGGCAGGGCAGAAGACAGAGGCTGAAAGGGGCTAGAGATGTCAGAAAAGCATTGTGAGTTTATTATTTGAATATTCTAACTCATCCAAATCCGTTATCAGGTTATATGATTGCTTCTAATGATAATATTTTACTTAAAACAAGGAGTGCAAAGCCACTGAGATAAAAATAAAATAATACGAACTGAAGAGAATGGTAAAAAGCTTAATTTTTTCGTTGGCTGTAATAACTTGAAACGGCATGTCCACCAACTAACCCGTATAACAGATATTAGTGCGTCAATCCTGGACCAATTCATAACCACCACAAATGCCAATAGAAACAATGTGTGTGTAATGCCAACACTTGTCGAACTACGAGTAACAGAAACAGACCTATATCACACGTCTTGTTTGGCTTTACTCTAGATCAGACTGGATTGGTTTAAATCAGGCCATTACAGATTATGATTGGAATACTTTTACGACAGATGACATAAATCAAACATCCTCACGTTCGACAGAATCATTCTGAAAATTAGCACGTCAATTTATTCCCAAATTAAGTAGTTTTAACGGATTGGTAGACTGTTATAACGGATTATTAGGCCGTTATAACGGATTAGTATACAGTTATAACGGATTAGTAGGCCGTTATAACGGGATGTAGACCGTAATAGCTAAATACTAAACCGTTATAACGACATACCAGACCGTTATAACGGAAGACTTGACCATCATAATGAAAAACTAGACCGTTATAGCGGAATTGTAGACCGCTATAACGAAATACCAGACCGTTATAACGGGATAGTAGACCGGTATAACGACATAGTAAATCGTTATAGCGACATACTAGACCGAAAGACTGAACCCTTATAACGGAATAGTAGACTGTTATAACGAAGGACTGGACCGTTATAACGGAATTGTAAACCGCTATAACGAAAAACCAGACCGCTATAACAGATTAATCAGTCGTTTTAACGGATTTTTAGGCCGTTATGGCGTGATACTAGACCGTTATAGCGAAATACTAGACCGTTATAACGGGATAGTAGGTAGTCATAACCGATTAGTAGACCGTTTTTATGGAATATTAGGCCATTATAACGGAAAAATTGACCGTCATAACGGAATAGTAGACCGTTATAACGGATTAGTAAATCGTTATCACGTGATACTAGACCGTCATAGCGAAATAATAGACCGTTAAACGGATAGTAGACCGTTATAACGGATTATTAGACAGTTATAACTGATTATATAGACCGTTATAACGTGTTACTAGACCGTTAGAACGAAATTTTAGACCGTTAGAATGGAATATTAGACCGTTATAACGAAAGACTAGACCGTTATAGCGGAATAGTAGACAGTTATAATGAAATACTAGACCGTTATAACAAAATAGTAGACGGCTAATACGAATTGATAATCCGTCACAACGAAATACTAGACCGTTATAACGCGATAGTAGACCGTTGGACCGTTATAACAAAATACTATACCGCCATAGCGAAATACTAGAACATTTCAACGAAAAAGAAATAAATAATTGTCTGATGTTGTAAATAAATATTTAAATTTGAAATAAATAATTATTTCAGCTTATGAGCAACATCATTCAATAGTCATAAAACAATCGACCCTCCTTTACCTGGCATCATTAAATGACCTTTAAATTTGTGAAGCTCAGCTTTGCTCGGATCGTTTGCCTCCAGATCAAGACTAGACTTAGTTTGTAGACAGAAAAATATATAAGGAAGTGAGATCAATATATATCTCCACTCACAAACTGAAATAAATATATTGCTCGAGTGTGAAAAAATAACCTTCTGCAGATAAATTGAAATACATTATTTGTTCAATTAAAAAACCCCAGCCCCCTCCCCTTCCCTTAGTTATTGAATGGTGCCTTCATAAGCGAAATATATGCATATTGGTTTAAATGTGTGGATTAGCCCTAGTCACGATACCACGAAAACATACTAGTATTGTATTATAACACTGTGAATAACATCATATCGCTGTATGTTTTAAAAAATACAGATTAACGTTGCCTCTCACTCCTGTACAAACCAATCGATGTACAAGACGGCTACAGTTGAGATACAAAGAGGGCGCTTTTCGGCTTCTTGAAATTGAGCTTCAAGTTAAGATTATTTCAAGTCTGTGTGTTTTTATATAATATATATCGGGATATATAATGGCTGTGTGTTATCACTATCACCAAATTATCTATCCGATACCTATTTTGTAAATAAATGCTGAGTTTCAATAGGTCAACTGGGTTGTAAGTAAGTAAAAGTATACATTTTTAGAATTTTGCCAGTTTGACCTTCAAGTGACCTTGATATGACATGTAAAACAAAATTCCAAACCATGTGATCCTTCAAAACCCAATTATGTATCAATATTTTGCCATGGGAGCCCAAGCTGGTGTTTCACAGTGTCGCACGCTGCTATTTTGCTAGTTCAATTAAAAGCATTGAGAAATGACTTGAGTGTAATAAGGGGAATAAAGGTGTGATACTCCTCCCAGGGTTGACAATGTCCTCAATGTCTTGAAAATATGTGTGGAAAATATGTCTGACCATAAATAAATATGTCTCAATAAATTTGTAAAAGTTTATGGCACCACTAACCGTGTTAAATTTGATAAAAAGTGGATATTTTCACATTTATTTTGCTTTTTTGACCTTGAAATGACCTTGATGTAACTTTGCTATGACTTTAGTGTTATTCTTTTTATTAATAGCAGTCTGTTTGAACATTTGACATATTTCTGGAACACAAAAATAGTTTACAAATGTGACTCATTTCGTGCAGATGGGTCACATTTGTAAACTTTTTTTTTATTGTTTTTTGTTCTCCTTACAAGTTGAGAAAATGGGTAATATGCATGATATGGGCTAATAATGGCGATTTTTTTTTTTGTCAAATTTTGCTTCTTTAAAGCTTATAATTACCATTTTAAGGCCATAAATGGGTTCTAAGCCCCAGTATTATTCAGAAATGACATATCACATGATTGGGATTATCAGATTTTTGGTAACTTGTTTTCAAAATGGCCGCTGGCGGCCATCTTGGATTTTAGCCATTTTTAAAAAACGCTCGAAGTTAACCAAAATCCATCCGGCAGATTCTGAAAGTAGACATTCTGGCCTTGAAAAATCAATCGTTAAAAACTATATTTACCAAATTTCCAGGTTTGTCCGAAAAATCCTGTTTGGCCATAAGGAACTATTTTTTATACTATAAAAAGCCTACAATGATTTTTTTTGCCATGACTTTAAAGCCAATTTTCTCCATTTTCATTTTTGGAAATATTGACCTATTCGCGTCCTTAAAATAGTCATAACTCAGCTTCGGATCAACATAATTTCATGTTCTTGATGTCATATTAAAGCTCCAGCTCTGTCCTATCCAATGGTACCATTAACTCCATATTTTATTTTTTTGACATGAGACTCGTTATGTGCAGATGGGTCACAAATATGGTAATACACAATTTTCACTACTTTTGGCTTTGCGAATGAGTATTTTGACCTTTCGATATTAATGACCCCTAAAGGTCACCAGGGCGCAATCTAGCTTACCTCCAGAATTTAAAATAAAGATCAAGATATGTGCTAATAATGGTAGAAGTTTTGTTATTGGAGCTTAAACACTACACTATAGCCCGAGTATTTTGCGGGACTTTCTGAAATATTGATGCAGTCTAGAAATTAATTCTGATATCCGGTATGAAAGTAGAAATCAATATTTTTATGCTTTTTGACAGTTTGACCTTGAAAATGACCTTGATATGACCTTAGCGTTGTTATGCGACGGTACCGCAGTAAAACATAATCCCAACCCATGTCAGATTTCATAGCCCAATTATGCATCAATAGTTTGCCATGCCAGCCCAAACATGTTTAACAGCTGCTGCACACTGTAATTGTGCTCGTCCAATTAAACATTGAGGAAGGGGTGTAGTGAGGGGAATACTTAGGGTATAATTTCCCTCCCATGTTAGATAACCTTGACATGACCTTGGTGTTATGTTTATGATTAACAGCAGTATCTTAGAGTATTTGGCACACTTCCGGATTACAAAAACATTTTATAGATATCGTAATACACACTTTTCACCACTTTTTGGCTTCGCAATTGAATATTTTGACCTTTCGAGGTCAATGACCTCTAGAGGGCACCAGCGGTCAAATCTAACTTACCTCCATATCTTAAAATAAATCCCAGGGTACGTACTAATAATGGTAGAAGTTTCATGCTTTAATCATAAAATGCACAATGGTCTCATTATGGGAGCTTAACCACTACACTACACCCCCGTTCACATTTAGTGCCGACCGCCCCAATGCGTGACACAGCATAATCAGCCAATGTCATTAATACATCTGTCAGAAATGTGTCGGGATGTAACGAGGCGTAAAGCTACAAGCCTCTCATTCTCAATAAAACTACTCTAATTAAACATGAATTATACATCCATATATTCTGCATTTTATCAGGTTTGTGCCGCGCGACAAATTGGTCAAATGTCAAAGCTTTTATGCAACTCTTTCGCTTCGGGCAAGGCTCTGTAGTGTTTTTATACTACTTCAACCAAACTTGTAAGCGTTACCAGCTGCATCTGAAGGTAAAGTAATCAGCCCCAGCGGTAACAGATTCATTAGAAGGTAGTAATCAGAGTGAGTGAGTATTGTTTTACGCGGCTTTTTGCAAATTATGTCAATATAGTGACAGATTGATGGCCCAAAGTCGTGACTATGTCCCACTCTTATCGAATAAACTGAATGATTTTTCTAATGCTTTACCATAATAATCAGCACTGCACACTCCAGGCCTTGGAACAGTTGGGACAATTTACATGCACAGCTATAATGCAAAGCCGGAATTCAAACCCGATAACTGCAAGTTACAAACCACAGTCTCTGGAGGCGACGAAGTTTTTGTATTTATGAAATGCATGGTTGAAAACCTACTTCCATTGGGTAATTTGTACCAACGATATCACTGGTTATCATTTCCTTTCAGATATCCACTTGAAATATCCAGCTGTGAAGGAAACAAATAAATAATACTCGACTTGTTAACTTGTTTCATAAGTTAACACGTGAAAAAATAATAAAAAATAAATAAATAATATAAACAATACAACCCATTGAACCGATTATATATAAATACTACATGCTGCATTCACTATTTGAAAATTAACGATATGGTTAGGTCTGAAGGTATCCCAGCAAACACGAAATATTGAGCCACTGTTGATTCAATGTTGGTCCACCGTCCACGACGCATGTCCAACATTGACCCAACACTGGCTCAATGTATCAAGTTTGCTGCGGTGCGTGCTGTAATGTCGACGTTGGCGTATCATTTAGCTATTGTTGGGGGAAATTTATAAACAGAAAGGCGTGTTAGCTGCTATGCTCCATGCTCCCAGTGATTACAGCTAGGCGTGAAGTTTACAAGTCTCCCATTCTCATTAAAGCTAATTAAATCACTATATATTCACGCACTAATATTAACCTCAGAATCATAGGTATATATAGGTGCAATATATTTTACTCGACTAATTGCTTAACCCTTTCACCGCCGGTGTCGCATATATTCAGGTTTTCATTTTTTATTAGCGCATTAAGTAACACTGCCGGGGCCCTAGGGTAGTGGTTAGCACCGCTGCCTTTCACGCCAGAGATCGAGAGGTAGCGTGCTCGGCCTCAGACAGCCAGGGCTCGAATTTCGAATCCTGTGTCTGGAGGACAGTGTCATCTCAATCATCTCACCATCCTCAGGAGGTTCTCCTGGCCCAGTTTAGCCTATATGTGCACAAAGGTGGCCTAAAGCCCGATTCATTTCATTAAGTAACACATTTTAAATATGTTACAGAGAAAATGTGACATCAACCAGCAAGATTTGAAAATATTTGACCTCCATTTAGTCAAATCTGAATAATTTTCACTCACTCGAAGTTGTGGATCGCGTCATCGAGACACAACTTCAAGTTGGTGAAAATTCAAACTGAATAATTTGGCGGTTAAAGGGTTAAAACACTATACAACTTTGATCTGAAGTTAGTGAAGCGATAATAATACTTATGATCTGAAATGTCTAATGTACCTTCTATTTTAGTTATTGTAACTTTTGTACATATGATAATTATTTCAGTATGTGTTTTCATATTTTATGTAAATGCTTGTTATAAAACAGGGCACATATGCAAAATAGCCAATGGATACTAATGTTTTTACCCTTGTAACAAGGATTGCAAATACTGAGCCTTTCCCGGTTTCAGCATGGAAAGGGTTCAGCATCATTCCAAGACATAAAGTTGAAAATATGGCTGAATGATTTGAGCGCTATAAGAGTACTTAAGCGTCGGTGTGAGTATCCAGCTCGTCACACAAGGCTAACCATTGGAACGAGAGAGTGGTATGAGTGTCAAACAGGTCATGTGCAACAATCAGAAGTGTGCGAGTGAGTGAGTGAGTGAGTGAGTGAGTGAGTGAGTGAGTGAGTGAGTGAGTGAGTGAGTGAGTGAGTGAGTGAGTGAGTAAGTGAGTGAGTGAGCACGCGAGCGAGCGAGCGAGCGAACTAACGAACGAACGAACGAACGAACGAACGAACGAACGAACGAACGAACGAACGAACGAACGAACGGACGAACGAACGAACGAACGAACGAACGAACGAACGAACGAACGAACGAACGAACGAACGAACGAACGAATGAACGAACGAACGAACGAACGAACGAACGAACGAACGAACGAACGAACGAACGAACGAACGACCGACCGACCGAACGGACCGACCGAACGGACCGACCGACCGACCGACCGACCAACCGACCGACAGACAGACAAACAAACAAACAAACAAACAAACAAACAAACAAACAAACAAACAAACAAACAAACAAACAAACAAACAAACAAACAAACAAACAAACAAACAAACAAACAAACAAACAAACAAACAAACAAACAAACAAACAAACAAACAAACAAACAAACAAACAAACAAACAAACAAACAAACAAACAAACAAGCAAGCAAGCAAGCAAGCAAGCAAGCAAGCAAGCAAGCAAGCAAGCAAACAAACAAACAAACAAACAAACAAACAAACAAACAAACAAACAAACAAACAAACAAACAAACAAACAAACAAACAAACAAATAAATAAATAAATAAATAAATAAATAAATAAATAAATAAATAAATAAATAAATAAATAAATAAATAAATAAATAAATAAATAAATAAATAAATAAATAAATATAAATAAGGTCAAAATTTGTCTCCAGCGGCGTCAGATTCTGACGTTTAAGGACATCCCCGCACTGAAATTATTAACAAAATTATAATGGCCGTAGAGCCATAACATAGGTATGCAAAAGAGCTAACTAAGACATTTATGATGATTTCAAACTGAAAATAAACCTTTGGTCTCCATTGCTTATACAAAAATATTTTAGCGTTCCATTTGAATACCTATGCTATGGGGCAACGAGCATTATAAATTTTATTTCCCTTCAGTGCTTGGATCGTCAGATTCTGACGTCTACAGACGGTCCCCGCATTGAAAGGGTTTATGTTGAGCCAGCGTCGGCGCCAGTACAGTGAGTATAACGAGGCGTGAAGTTGACAAGTCTCTCAATCTCATAATAAAGCTTATTAAATAAATCATATTATATTCACGCACCAATATTAACTGGGGTATGGGCGCGATAACTGATTTCACTGATCGCCAACGTAACATATCGAATTCTTTATTCATTTGACACTTGATCTGAAAAAGCTAGCCTACATTTGGCATTTGCATATTCTTTTATCGTCAGTATTATCCCTAAATGTGTCTACTTATCTAATCAACACGGCAAAAAGTGAAGTCTATAATAGTCTATATCGAGTAATGCCTCAATCTGGTAATATTCAAGTTTTAATGATCTTATTCCATTCAGATATTGTATTTATTTACATATGTCCATAGCTGCAGGTAATCAGTAAAGATGGTCTTTTTGAAATTAAAACTTTGTGGACAATAACAGTTCATCCAGCTGATTTCATTAAGGTTTTGCTGTAAATAAAATTAAAAAATATTTATAAAATTATTGTCGTATTCGCCGTGAATTCATAAATTGACCAACTTTGTTTCCAGCAGGTGCTAGAGAAAATGTGGTGTTAGATTTAATAAATTGTTAAAACGTCAACAAATTGGCAAGATTAGTTTTAATCGTTGCCAGCAGTGCATGTTCATAGTGTTATTATGGCTCAACAACATTCATAACATATGAATTATAGGCCATAAAGGTAATTATCACAGCATAATAGTAATCATAATGAAATGGATACACGCAAATGGTTCAACCTTCCTGATATACCCTTGGACCGTTAACTTGTATGTGGTTCGCCTCTTATTGAATAGTCAACAAGTCACATTTGGTTGATAAACAGTCTGTAGTTTGTAGAGACGCTTAGCGTAAGTTATATGGAGAGCAGCAAACAGTGAGTAGAACAGTAGACTGAACATCTAACCACTTTCTACAGTGAGCCTATG
This sequence comes from Flabesymbios commensalis, assembly GCA_964017125.1. NCBI lineage: Eukaryota > Metazoa > Annelida > Polychaeta > Terebellida > Flabelligeridae > Flabesymbios > Flabesymbios commensalis. The sequence continues at coordinate 1,602,320 of OZ024917.1, forward strand.
ACAATATTTTCGGCATTACAATTACCCTTTAACCGCCGAATTAATTAATTTGAATTTTCACCCACTTGAAGTGAAAATTATTCAGATTTGACAAATGCAAGTCAACTCTTTTCAAATCTTGCTGGTTGCTGTCACATTGTATCTTGAACATATTTAAAATGTGGCACTTAATGTGCTAATAAAAAATGAAAACCCGAATATATGCGGCACCGGCGGTTAAAGGGTTAACCCACAAAGCCCTGACATATTTTTATGTAAACCAAGAGAAACCGCTTAACCTTTTCACCACCATACATGACGGAAATTTCCGTCGTCATTCGTCAATGAACGTAACCATAAAATGACACAAATTTTCGTCAAATGTATACTACATTTATGTATTTTTTGTCATTTGAAGCTGGAAATTGCGTCAGCAATTCCAGCTTCAAATGACGAAAAATAGAACTCCTACACCAGTATATCTGGATCCTGGCATGCACCCCGGCCTGGAAGTCAAAGGGTTAAATATTTTTCTATATACCATAGAGATCAAAGTGTTTTGTTAATTGAAAAACGTTATATATGTCTTAGTTAGCTCTTTCTGCGTCATTTGAACACCTATTTTATGGGTATACAGCCATTATACATTTTAATTCTTTCAGTGCGGGGATCGACTTTAGACGTCAGAATCTGACGTCTATAAACGTCAGATTCTCAACGCTAAAAGGGTTGAGTAAATAAATAATAGTATCATTAATCCTGTATTTTACTTGACAATTCCCCCCATGCCCTATTTAGCCTCGTTTAAAAGCCACATTTACTATAAATCATAATAAATAAATATTGACTGCAGGTTTTCTAAAATATTTACAAAACTACTTCATGCCAGGCATCATGTGTTCGAACCCCGCCGATCCCGTCTTTTAGAGAAATATCATAGACAGTAGAACCTCGCTAAACCGACCACCCAAGGGACTTAACAAAAGTGGTCCCAATAGCGAGGTGGTTCCCTAAGTGAAATTGTACATTATACTTGATATTATTTCCATGTTCTAAGTTCAGTATGTGTACCGTTAACTACGTGTATATGAGATAAAACAAACACAAAACAAACATATACAATAATAAATATCTTTATTCAATTAGCACTAAAAATAATTAATGAAATATAAACATTTTTTCACATTCACTGCCTGCCTGCCTGCCTGCCTGCCTGCCTGCCTGCCTGCCTGCCTGCCTGCCTGCCTGCCTGCCTGCCTGCCTGCCTGCCTGCCTGCCTTCCGCCTGCCTGCCTGCCTGCCTGCCTGCCTGCGTGCCTGCCTGCCTGCCTGCCTGCCTGCCTTATATCATTAAAATCAAGTGCATCCATGAGTGTGTGAAGTGACATTGATTTGAATTAAGCATGTCGTGTTTACCGTTTGTGTTTTTGTTTCAGGTAATTCAAAATGAACAGTGTTATTATCTACCTATTCCTGCTGCAATCTCTACTGTTACATCGTGGTGTGAATGGGTGGTATGATTGGGATTGGGACGATTTGTGTTTGGAATACGAGCCTTGGGGCGGATGGAGCAGCTGCTCTACCTCAGTCTGTCAACAAACTGGTAGCAGAACCAGAACACTGACATACAGGTATATGATTCTAATGGAAATAGTATTTGTAAACTCAAAGTAAGCACATATCAGCTCACTCACTCACTCACTCACTCACTCACTCACTCACTCACTCACTCACTCACTCACTCACTCACTCACTCACTCACTCACTCACTCACTCACTCACTCACTCACTCACTCACTCACTCACTCACTCACTCACTCACTCACTCACTCACTCACTCACTCACTCACTCACTCACTCACTCACTCACTCACTCACTCACTCACTCACTCACCCACTCACTCATTCACTCACTCACTCACTCACTCACTCACTCACTCACTCACTCACTCACTCACTCACTCACTCACTCACTCACTAACTCACTCACTCACTCATACGAATGAATTAGTACGCAAAGATACATAACTATTCAATACACACTCAATGCACAAAGGATGTGTAAATATATTTTAGAAAATGGAACACACTATTATTTTCAGTGGTACCACAGACACGTGTGTGGATATTACACAATCAGCCTCCTGTACTGGTAACTCTCCCAGACACTGTGTTTATCATGCCTGGGGAGATTGGGGACCGTGTTCAGAAAAAACATGTGGTGCAACTGGTCTACAATATCGTTATCGAGCGATCAAGTATTTTTATTTCAGTTATCAAATCATTTGACAAAATAAATAAATATCTAGAAATTATGTTTCTGCATAAGTGGTTATGTGTAAACTTTTTTTTTTATTCAAGCTATCCATGTCAAACGGTTGGTTTTGTATTAAAAGGTCATGGTTTTTTATACAAATGTGTGCATTATATTGTATTGTGTTTAGAACCTTATCAGGATGTGGCGGCCGTGAATGTGCTCATGTAGGTGAATGGTTTAGTGGAGATCTTATCACGAGATCATGTACAGGAAAAGAGCCACGTGATTGTGTTTGGAATGCGTGGGTATACACACAGCCCTGTTCAACGACAGCCTGTGGTGTACATGGAACAAGGTCATATACAAGGACAAACAGGTATGTTATGCAGCGTGTACTGACTACATCTCGTCAGCAATGCTATTGCGAATACATATAAGGCGACACATATTGTTAGAATAATTTTATTTGTTATTTTCATCACGGGATATAAAGAGCAAATGTTGATATGACAAGAGGATGTGTGTCTAAATGCATATAATGTATTGGTGAAACACGAAGGTTTGGTAAACATTGTACCAGTGTTCGGCCAACGCCTTTTTCTTAATCAGGATTGACATGGACTAGGTCACTTGATGGTATCTAAAAGACGACCAAGGACAGTTGGTTTCTCATTGGCCAACGTGTTGCCTGTATTATTAGTTGGCTCTATGCCGACCCATCATCTCAGATTATGGATCAGCATCGCACCAACATTTTGTTTAAATAACAATGTTATCCAGATCGATGAGATGAAGGGCGGTAAGCAACCATTGAAGATACCTTCTAGGCTAGTGGGTAAAAGCAATAGCGCAGCGCCTCTGCAGAAAGCTTAGGGAAGTAACTGGTAACTGTGTCGTCACCAGTTATCTTATGCTTCGTCAGAGGCCTGATTCGTGCTGATGTGGTCAGCACCTCGTGTGTTATCACATGACGTCACGTGAAGCGGTGATTCGCTCAGACGTGAATCACACAAACGAATTGGCTTATATTGTAGATACGAAGTGGGGTGAACTTTACTGTTGAGTCAAATCTAGAAGTAGAGTATTTTTGTATATATTGCAACACTGCAGTCTGTCCTCTGTAAATAAGCTGTGTACTTGCTGTCTCTGCCAAACATGCCCGAGAGTCACTGTGACTTTTAATATGTGGTGAAGAACCTGGGCAAAAATTAATTAATGGAAGCCCTCCCATAATCATTGATAAAATTAAAACGCACTGCTTAAATGTTTTATTTCGTTCTACATTAAATGATATAAGATAAGCAATTTCAAAAGTGTTTGTTCTCTTTTGAACTGCTATGTTTTGTCAGCGAAATTACCCTACAAAATCTTTCAAAAATATTCCAGAAAACTCCCGAAGGCATTCTTCAGATTTTCATTCAAGAATGATATTTTGTGCTCTTCAGAAATGTGTACATTTCCATATGTGTCGTTTATTCTTACTGTTTGGTCATTCAACGCAGTTGACCACTTTTGTCAGCTGAATGATATATTTTTGCTGACAAAAGAGGATTTGGGGATGGAAGGTTCAAGCTCAAATTACAATAATCTATCTTGGCATAATGAGTTATACTAAACAAATATTATTTTAATGTTACATACAGCTTATACTCATGCCTAATTGATTGTATACATGTATTTTAATATAAACATTGTTTGTGAACCCGAAACAGCTTGTATCTTAACAGGTTTATCTGGACATAGACCTACTTAAAATACGCATCAGCCAAATGCATGGATATATGTATCTTTTTCTCAAAAAATCAATAAATCAATCAATCAATCAATCAATCAATCAATCAATCAATCAATCAATCAATCAATCAATCAATCAATCAATCAATCAATCAATCAATCAATCAATCAATCACAATAATCAATTAATCGATCAGTCTACCAATCAATCAATCAATCAATCAATCAATCAAACAATTAATCAATCATTACATTCCTTAGGATCACTGCTGCATGTGGAGGGAAGCCATGTGCTGGTTCGGCTAGATTAGAAATTGCATGTGCTGGATCTTCTCCACGTCATTGTGTCTGGAATAGCTGGGGTGCCTGGGGCAGCTGTCAAGCATCAGGATGGTGGTCTTTTTATCGTGTTCGATCGAGAAGCATCAGGTTATTATTCAACACCATATTCTCAAACAATATATTATGACTGTGCCGCACTAAACCAAAGTGCTAGAATAATGTATTTTAATAGTGGAGTGTCATGACAGACATTGCTATGGAATTAAAGGGCTACATTGTAATAGTTATTTTTCCTTATGGATTTTATGCGTAATTAGGTACATATGAAACATTTTTTTGTATCGGAATGATAACGATTTTAACTGTCTAATCAACAAAGCATACAATATATATAATATGTTATACATGTTTGAAATCATAGCTTTTCTTTAGCTAATGACTATTGTAGGATAAAGGAAGGCTGTGGTGGCAGAGCTTGTTCAGGTTTAACAACTCAATCAGAGGTGTGTGCTGTCACGAATTGTCAGTGGAGTGAATGGTCATCATGGGGCAAATGCTCTTCAAACTCATGTGGAGAGAGTGGAAATACTCAACGCTCCAGGACAGTCAAGTGAGAATATAACATTGTGTAATGTATTAAATCATGATATCAGCAAAGACGTTGGACTAACAGAAAACAATATAAATTTATTACAATATAAATGTGCTGTAATATACATTAAAACTGTGGTACAGTAGCCAAGTCCAATACAAAATACTTTCGTTTCAACCCCGCCAGTCCGCACATACAATTGGCTTGAAAATTTTACCAGTTTTTTTTGGTGTACTTCAACATTGTCTTATAACAAAGTAGTTACAGTACACCTTAAGTACTATTGGTATATGGTCTATATTTTAAAGTCATTTAAAAGGCCCAATCAGAAGCATGGTTTTCTTATGTTGTCCTACATAGCACGCGTAACACTTCATAGAATGTATACTTGACATTACATCAAGAGAAGTACCTTTCTCAACATGGCTTCCAAAGAAGTTTGTTATCTTCTAAACAGGGAAACATTACACATTGTAGCCTGATGTCATTGGGTTCTATCTTAGCTTACTAACCATGTTATGTTTAAATAATGTTCTCGGATATATCTAGAACAACATTGTGGTATCTCAGAATTTTCAAAAGTCATGTTATCTTAAATTGTTTTAAATGTGCTAAATATCGGTTGCATTATACAGCATTTAAATTTCGATGTAGGCCTATTATTATATATTTATTATATTTTAAACGTATAAGTTTGGTGTATTTTAGGGTTACTGCATGTTGTGGGGGAGTAGATTGTACTGGACCTGACAAGGAAACCAAGACTTGTCTTGGCAACACCCCTCGTGACTGTGTATGGAGCTCATGGGGGTCATGGGGAATGTGCTCAGAGACAGCATGCGGAGAAACCGGACAAAAAACACGTCATAGGAGTATAGCGTAAGATACCGTTAACAAAAGCCATAGCAGAATTAGACAGTATTTATAAAGCAAAATATCATAGGAGTATCAGACAGTTGTAAGCCATAAAACTATTACACTTAATGTCAGAGGATCAGGTCACATAGATTCGTTGAACAATGTATCGTATGAACACTTCTTTCTTTAACTCCTAAACCTTATGAAATTGGCAAAGTTACTATTTAATTATTTTGAATTACTATTATATATCTATATGAGTACTATGTATGTGTAGTAAAATGCATATCATAAGAGCATCGTGTTTTTTGTTATGAAATACATACCTGGTAGACAATAAAGATATATCCCAGAATAATCAAGAAGGTCCAAAAACCGTAGAAGTATTACTGTAGTAAAATAGATATTGTAGGGGCATTGTGTATATGTAGTGAAATACATATTATAGGAGGATTGTGTACATGTAGTAAAAAATAAAACACATATTATATGAACATCGCCTTTGTGCAGTGTAATACATACATAGGGGCCAATAAAATATATATCATAAAATGATAAAGGATGTAGGTCCAAAAACCGTGGAGGTAGGGGTATCAAAAAATACATTTGTAAACTTGATAACAAAGAAATTTGTGAATATTTAAAATTTATTTCATGCTAATTATATTTAGAGGGAATGATGTGTAGATAATATAATAATTAATTTATCTCTTTTGTCGTATCTATCCAATAACAGCCGAATATAATACTTTATTGTGAATGAAGTTCAATAGCATATCCCTGATATTTTTTGACAGGATACAAGCCGCCTGTGGAGGCAAGCCATGTGCCGGTCCCACTAAATCAACCACATCATGTACCGGAAGCAATCCCCGCCATTGTCGCTGGAATAACTGGGGTGCATGGACAATCTGCTCTGAATCAAGATGTGGAGTGGCTGGAACTAAACAACGAAGAAGGACAAGGTATGAGTAATTTGACAAGGTGTGATACTCTATGCCGAGAGCATGTTATTGCATTTAACGACAAGTAAAAGTAAAAGGCGGCTATACATAAATAAATATAAATGGTAAAGGAAACCATTTGGCACACTAAACAAGTAGTTTAAGAACATCTGATTAAGACTGGGAACACTATAGATACATTTTAGCATATGTAATAAAGATGTATCATAGAAAACAAGGTTATAAGGTTATTTGGATGTGCTGAAAAACGTTTCAAATGCGTTAGGTAGAGGTTGAGTGAGCGTAATATTTCATTAGTATATTTAGCGAGGGTGTTAAACTAGTAGTTTTACTAGTATATGCCTGCTGATAAGAATGGCATAGTTTTGTCTATTTTTACTGTATACAAATATATATTTTTCCTTGAATGATTATTTACAAGCATCCCAGCCGGATGTGGAGGGAATCCATGTACTGGACCCACTACATCAACCACATCATGTACCGGGAGCGATCCCCGCGATTGTCGCTGGAATAACTGGGGAGCATGGACACCCTGTTCTGAGTCTGAGTGTCAAGAGACTGGAACAAAACAACGAACCAGAACACATGGGTATGCGTGAACATGACTTAATACTAGCTGCTTGGGAGAAATTAGCATTTACATAATCATTATCAAATTGATATATAAATAAAGTATATTATTATTGTAGGCTTTTTGTATTAAAAAATAATCAATCAATACTTTCTCAAAATATAAAGCATTATTTAAAAGCTTATCGGCTAACTTCCATTCTTTGTTTCAGTTTACCTGTTGGCTGTGGGGGTGATTTGTGTGTTGGTCTTTGTTTCGGTGTACCCGCTGGTTGTGGGGGTGATTTGTGTGTTGGTCTTTGTTTCAGTGTACCTGTTGGTTGTGGTGGTGATTTGTGCGTTGGTCTTTGCTTCAGTGTACCCGCTGGTTGTGAGGGTGATTTGTGCGGTGGTCTTTGCTTGAGTTTACCTGCTGGTTGTGGTGGTAATTTGTGTGTTGGTCTTTGTTTCAGTTTGCCTGCTGGTTGTGGTGGTGATTTGTGTGTTGGTCTTTGTTTCAGTTTACCTATTGGTTGTAGTGGTGATTTGTGTCGTTGATTCGTTGATCTTTGTTTCAGTGTACCCGCTGGTTGTGAGGGTGATTTGTGTCGTTGATCTTTGTTTCAGTTTACCCGCTGGCTGTGGTGGTGATTTGTGTGTTGGTCTTTATTTCAGTGTACCTGTTGTTTGTGGTGGTGATTTGTGTGTTGGTCTTTGTTTCAGTGTACATGTTGGTTGTGGTGGTGATTTGTGTGCTGGTCTTTGTTCCAGTTTACCTGTTGGTTGTAGTGGTGATTTGTGTCGTTGATCTTTGTTTCAGTGTACCCGCTGGTTGTGAGGGTGATTTGTGTCGTTGATCTTTGTTTCAGTTTACCTGCTGGTTGTGGTGGTGATTTGTGTCGTTGATCTTTGTCTCAGTGTACCCGCTGGTTGTGGTGGTGATTTGTGTGTTGGTCTTTATTTCAGTGTACCTGTTGGTTGTGGTGGTGATTTGTGTCGTCGGTTTTTGTTTCAGTGTACCCGCTGGTTGTGAGGGTGATTTGTGTCGTTGATCTTTGTTTCAGTTTAGCCGCTGGTTGTGGTGGTGATTTGTGTGTTGGTCTTTATTTCAGTGTACCTGTTGTTTGTGGTGGTGATTTGTGTGTTGATCTTTGTTTCAGTGTACCCGCTGGTTGTGGTGGTGATTTGTGTGTTGGTCTTTGTTTCAGTATACATGTTGGTTGTGGTGGTGATTTGTGTGTTGGTCTTTATTTCAGTGTACCTGTTGTTTGTGGTGGTGATTTGTGTGTTGGTCTTTGTTCCAGTTTACCTGTTGGTTGTAGTGGTGATTTGTGTCGTTGATCTTTGTTTCAGTGTACCCGCTGGTTGTGAGGGTGATTTGTGTCGTTGATCTTTGTTTCAGTTTACCTGTTGGTTGTGGTGGTGATTTGTGTGTTGATCTTTGTTTCAGTTTACCTGCTGGTTGTGGTGGTGATTTGTGTGTTGGTCTTTGTTTCAGTTTACCTGTTGGTTGTAGTGGTGATTTGTGTCGTTGATTCGTTGATCTTTGTTTCAGTGTACCCGCTGGTTGTGAGGGTGATTTGTGTCGTTGATCTTTGTTTCAGTTTACCCGCTGGTTGTGGTGGTGATTTGTGTGTTGGTCTTTATTTCAGTGTACCTGTTGTTTGTGGTGGTGATTTGTGCGTTGGTCTTTGTTTCAATGTACATGCTGGTTGTGGTGGTGATTTGTGTGTTGGTCTTTGTTCTAGTTTACCTGTTGGTTGTAGTGGTGATTTGTGTCGTTGATCTTTGTTTCAGTGTACCCGCTGGTTGTGAGGGTGATTTGTGTCGTTGATCTTTGTTTCAGTTTACCTGCTGGTTGTGGTGGTGATTTGTGTCGTTGATCTTTGTCTCAGTGTACCCGCTGGTTGTGGTGGTGATTTGTGTGTTGGTCTTTATTTCAGTGTACCTGTTGGTTGTGGTGGTGATTTGTGTCGTTGGTTTTTGTTTCAGTGTACCTGTTGATTGTGAGGGTGATTTGTGCGTTGATCTTTGTTTTAGTGTACCTGTTGGTTGTGGTGGTGATTTGTGTGTTGATCTTTGTTTCAGTTTACCTGCTGGTTGTGGTGGTGATTTGTGTGTTGGTCTTTGTTTCAGTTTACCTGTTGGTTGTAGTGGTGATTTGTGTCGTTGATTCGTTGATCTTTGTTTCAGTGTACCCGCTGGTTGTGAGGGTGATTTGTGTCGTTGATCTTTGTTTCAGTTTACCTGTTGGTTGTGGTGGTGATTTGTGTGTTGATCTTTGTTTCAGTTTACCTGCTGGTTGTGGTGGTGATTTGTGTGTTGGTCTTTGTTTCAGTTTACCTGTTGGTTGTAGTGGTGATTTGTGTCGTTGATTCGTTGATCTTTGTTTCAGTGTACCCGCTGGTTGTGAGGGTGATTTGTGTCGTTGATCTTTGTTTCAGTTTACCCGCTGGTTGTGGTGGTGATTTGTGTGTTGGTCTTTATTTCAGTGTACCTGTTGTTTGTGGTGGTGATTTGTGCGTTGGTCTTTGTTTCAATGTACATGCTGGTTGTGGTGGTGATTTGTGTGTTGGTCTTTGTTCTAGTTTACCTGTTGGTTGTAGTGGTGATTTTGTGTCGTTGATCTTTGTTTCAGTGTACCCGCTGGTTGTGAGGGTGATTTGTGTCGTTGATCTTTGTTTCAGTTTACCTGCTGGTTGTGGTGGTGATTTGTGTCGTTGATCTTTGTCTCAGTGTACCCGCTGGTTGTGGTGGTGATTTGTGTGTTGGTCTTTATTTCAGTGTACCTGTTGGTTGTGGTGGTGATTTGTGTCGTTGGTTTTTGTTTCAGTGTACCTGTTGATTGTGAGGGTGATTTGTGCGTTGATCTTTGTTTTAGTGTACCTGTTGGTTGTGGTGGTGATTTGTGCGGTGGTCTTTGTTTCAGTGTACCCGCTGGTTGTGGTGGTGATTTGTGCGTTGATCTTTGTTTTAGTGTACCTGTTGGTTGTGGTGGTGATTTGTGCGTTGGGTCTCCTCAGGATACTGAACCATGTGAGGGAAAACAGCCCAGACATTGTGAATGGAATAGCTGGGAGTCATGGGGAGACTGTTCAGAGACTGATTGTGGTGAAGTTGGAAGTCAAACTCAATCACGAACTGTTAGGTATTAACCACTGTATTATTAAAAAATACATAGTTCATTAGCAGCTTGGTCAGAGGGGTTTGTGTAAATATAAAAGCAACCAGATCAATTCCATATACATCACAATTTTATATCAAAGGATATTACATGTCCTCATATTATTGAAATAAAATATGAATGTTATTATACATCTATTAAAAGGCTTGTTATCCCAGTACTCAATTTATACAGCTACAAAGCGATCAGGACTCGCATGAACAAATTAAACTCAAAACCAAGAGCTCAATCACAGAACATAATTGCGCAGCATACATATATATACTACATAAATTGGGGGGGGGGGGGGGGTACTATCCACATAACCATGCTCAAAAAACTTCTAGACAAATGTTGCACCAGTGAAGTTAATAGATAAATATAAATGATGCGCCCTTGGTGAAAATTGAGATGAAATGCAGAAATTAAACTGAGCGGTGATACTTTGATGATTACAATTCTGGGGTCTACATCGGGCAATCGCCAGATCTCACGTTCAATGTCGACACTAAATATAGATACATAAGCTGTTTATTCCCTTCTATCATTTATTATAAATCAGTTAAAAACACACAAACGATAGTCATGTGTTCTTATCAATGTATAGATGTAAAGTTAAAAACGCAATTTGATGATATGCATACTCTGATAAATCCCCAGATCATTTTAAATATCCTGCTATTAAACTCCACAAACGTACTTTCTACCCGATGGATGAAAATGATCATTTAATTGTGTTAATGGTGTTACTTTGTAGGACTCCTGCTGGGTGTGGAGGGTCAGAATGTCCCGGAGCATCCGGTGCATCCCGCTCTTGTACAGGAACTGCAGCTCGTGATTGCATGTGGAGCACCTGGCATCCCTGGGGACCTTGCTCAGAAAATACGTGTGATATGGATGGAGTAGAGTCCCGGTCAAGATCTAAACAGTAAGCTCCTTGCGAATAACAAAAACTGTAAAAAACATGGTAATATAAATGGGAATCCACATACTCAGAAAAAAAAGGTACACCAACCCATCTAATAATGCAAACTGATGGGTGGTGATTCACACATTCACACACAAATATTAACTCAATTAAAACACATGCAACAAATAAAAAGTGTATGCACAGCATGATATTTTTTACTTCAGAAAACCCCCTGGATGTGGAGGGGATGATTGCCTAGGATCTGACGTAGAAACTAAACCATGTAAAGGTGATGAGCACAGACATTGTGAATGGAGCACTTGGCAGAGTTGGGGAGACTGCTCAGTTACTCAGTGTGGTCAAACCGGTCAGAGAATCAGTACAAGGGACGAAAGGTAAAATACCTAGACAGGACCACTCAGTGTGAGCACTCAGGCTATAGAACCAGTACAATGAAATGAAAGGTAAAATACCTAGACAGGGCAGTACAAGGAACAAAAGGTAGAAGGACAGTGTTTTATTCTCATGTACCTCTTGTTGTATACTTATTCATTTCTTAAAATCTATAACTGTCTTGATATTGTCGCAATGTTGCTATTACTAAAACTAATTGAATCCTAAACTCTTTGAAGTAGGGTGGTAGTAAACTTAATAAAACAATGACAAGAAAAAACATGCATACCAATGCAATGTATTAGCATTATTTTATATCAACAATGTTTTTTATGAAAAATAGCAAATATATGAACATGTACAATTTTTGCTCTTGTTACTTAACACGCTTATTGGATAATCCTGCCTGGACTAAGGTCATATAATCTGGGAGTCCACTGTTCTTTATTTCTGTAAATCCGACATATTATATCATAAGGATTTATATGTCAGTAGGTGTGTGCGTGTTCAGCTAGCTTTGAGGTCTTCCCACCCAGCAGCCGTCCATTAATATTGTAGAAGCATGGTGTGAAATTTTCTTATCGGTGTATTTCATTTGAATTTGAACTGATTCTAAGACTAAATTCAATAACTTAAACTTATTTATAACTTTTAAGACAATTTCTTTAAAAAAAGTGAGCATTGGGCTAATATTGACTTGCTAATTTGTGTCTATCAGCAGTGATGTAAATTCCAATAGCATTTAGTGGTTGTGTAGAGTGTGTGAAATAATTATATAGAAATTATTTTTATGGTTCAAAATGTCCATGACGTAATGCAACTAGTTTTTAATGAATTATCCCTGAAAGCCTTCCTCACACGCACAGAGGACCAAATCTTTTCTTTCTTCCGTATAATAATGTGCCCATATGATCTATCACGTGGTGACTTGGGTCGCCCAGGGATTTCCAGCCATTTTTCCTAATTAACTAATTTATTTTTGGGGTCCCGTGACCCGATTTCGTGTGGTAGAAAAACGTTATAAATCACTAAAATCACCCACACAAATAGTAAATTTCAGACAGTACACTGGACTTCAGGTTCAATTTTGCTTACCTGATCTTAAAATTCCAATAATATTTAGTGGTTGTGTAGAGTGCTTGAAATAATTATATAGAATTTATTTTTATTGCTCAAAATGTTCATGACGTAATGTAACTAGTTTTTACACTGGGATATCTAGCGGGGGTGTAGCCGTGGTCCAGGCGACTCGCTCCGAGGCCGATCAGCGCTAGCGGGGGTGTTAAACAAGTGGTTTTACTAGTATATGGCTGCTGATAATAATGGCATAGTTTTGTCTATTTTTCCTTGAATGATTATCTTCAAGCATCCCAGTCGGCTGTGGAGGGATTCCATGTGCTGGATCTACTACATCAACTACATCATGTACTGGGAACGATCCCCGCGATTGTCGCTGGAATAACTGGGAAACATGGACAACATGTTCTGAGTCTGAGTGTAAAGTGACTGGAACAAAACAACGAGCAAGAACACATGGGTAAGAGTAAGGATGACTTAATACTAGCTGTTCATGAGAAAATAACATTTACATAACTATTATCAAAATGAGATATAAATAAAGGCATATTATTATTGTTTGTTTTGTGTATTAAAAAAAAATCTGTCAGTACATTCTCAAAATATAATACATTATTTAAAGCTTATTGGCTAACTTTCATTGTAAATGTATAAGTCAGAAGTTAGTTGCAATGTAAATATGGAAGCACACAGGCACAGTGCAATGTTATTGCTCATGATGAATATTCTGTTTCAGCATATCTGCTGATTGTGATGGTGATTTGTGCGTTGGGTTTTGCTTCAGAGCATCTGCACATTATTTGATCACATGATTTGATCAGATCAGACAAATATATACACATATTGTTTGTTTTAAATCTATGTTGTGGTGGTGATCTGCTGGTTCTAGTGGTGATTTGTGTGGTTGTTTCAGTGTAGCTGCTGGTTGCGGTGGTGATTAGTGTTGTTGGTCATTGTTTGGTGTACCTGTTCGTTGTGTTGATGATTTGTGTGTTGATCTTTGTTTCAGTGTAACTGCTGGTTCTAGTGGTGATTTGTCCATTGATATTTGTTTCAGTGTACCCGCTGGTTGTGGGGGTGATTTCTGCGTTGGTCTTTGTTTCAGTTTACCCGCTGGTTGTGAGGTTGATTTGTGTGTTGGACTTTGTTTCAGTGTACCTGTTGCTTGAGGTGGTGATTTTTTATTTGTCTTTGTTTCAGTGTACCTGTTGGCTGTGGGGGTGATTTGTGTCATTGTTCTTTGTTTCAGTGTAACCGCTGGTTGCGGGGTGATTTGTGTGTTGGTCTTTGTTTCAGTTTACCTGTTGGTTGTGGGGGTGATTTGTATGTTGCTCTTTGTTTTAGTGTACCTGTTGCTTGAGGTGGTGATTTTTTATTTGTCTTTGTTTCAGTGTACTGTTGGTTGTGGTGGTGATTTGTGTCATTATTCTTTGTTTCAGTGTAACCGCTGGTTGCGGGGTGATTTGTGTGTTGGTCTTTGTTTCAGTTTACCTGCTGGTTGTGGGGGTGATTTGTATGTTGCTCTTTGTTTTAGTGTACCTGTTGCTTGTGGTGGTGATTTTTTATTTGTCTTTGTTTCAGTGTACCTGTTGGCTGTGGGGGTGATTTGTGTGTTGGTCTTTATTTCAGTTTACCCGCTGGTTGTGGTGGTGATTTGTGTGTTGCTCTTTGTTTCAGTTTACCTGTTGGTTGTGGTGGTGATTTGTGTGCTGGTCTTTTTTTTCAGTGTACCTGTTGGTTGTGGGGGTGATTTGTGTGTGAGTCTTTGTTTCAGTTTACCTGTTGGTTGTGGTGGTGATTTGTGTGTTGGTCTTTGTTTCAGTTTACCTGCTGGTTGTGGTGGTGATTTGTGTGTTGGTCTTTGTTTCAGTTTACCCGCTGGTTGTGGTGGTGATTTGTGTGTTGGTCTTTGTTTCAGCTTACCTGTTGGTTGTGGGGGTGATTTGTGTGTTGGTCTTTGTTTCAGTTTAGCCGCTGGTTGTGGTGGTGATTTGTGCGGTGGTCTTTGTTTCAGTGTACCTGTTGATTGTGGTGGTGATTTGTGTGTTGGTCTTTGTTTCAGTGTACCCGCTGGTTGTGGTGGTGATTTGTGCGTTGGGTCTCCTCAGGATACTGAGCCATGTGAGGGAAAACAGCCCAGACATTGTGAATGGAATAGCTGGGAGTCATGGGGAGACTGTTCAAAGACTGATTGTGGTGAAGTTGGAAGTCAAACTCAGTATAGAACTGTCAGGTATTAACCACTGTATTAATATGAAATACATAGTTCATTTGTAGCTTGATGAGGGGGGATTTGTGTGAATAGATTTAAAACAACCAATATATGTATATGCTTGTCTGATCTGATTTGATCGAATCATGTGATCAAATCATGCGATCAAATTTAAATACACCACTTACGTGTCACAATTTCACATCACTGAATATAACATTTTACCATATGATTCAAATGGAATTTTTTTATGCATTTATTAAAATGCCTGCTACCCCAGTAACAATTATACAGCTATAAGGCAGTCAGTACTCGCCTGAACAATTAAACTCAATCAGAGAACATATTTGTGCAGCATACTATATAAACTACATAAATCAGAAGTGACAAACAACAACAAATATATTAATAATAATAATAATAATAATAATAATAATAATAATAATAATAATAATAATGATAATAATAATAATAATAATAATAATAATAAGATTAATAATAATAATAATAATAATAATAATAATAATAATAATAATAATAATAATAATAATAATAATAGCTTTATTTTACGAGGGAAAACCCAATGAGCGATAGCTCATCTGCCTTGGGGCCCTCAACATATATACAAAACACACATAAATATACAATATTTCAAAATTAGAAACAAAATCGCATTTCTGCACATGTGATGACTTATAGATATTTCCGTACATATGACATGTGACAATCCATAAAAAGAATAATAATAACAATAATATTTTTTACACATTAGCTAAATACTGAAGGAAACAGTATTAAAATAATATTCTGGTGAAGTTTAAAATACAATTACGATGTGTTGGAAAAATAATGACATACAACACAACATTAAATAAATACACAACATTAATTACATAACAATAAAATTCACATTGACCGTTTAAGTATTTAGTACATAGAATACATAACATTGCAGAATGTAACATAACATGAAATATAAAACTAACTATTTTGTATATGATCTAAGAGTAACTTATGATACCCTACTTTAAATTGGGACAAAGATTCTGCATTTCTAATATCATTGGGAATTGAAAATTACTATCAGAATAACCATGGTAAAAAACATCTAACCAAATGTTGAACAAGTGAAGTGAATATAATAAATCCACATAAGTGATGAGCACTTGGTGATAAATTACGATGAAATGCAGAAGTGAAACTGAGCGGTGCTATTTAAATGATTACATATATATATCATGTAAATAGGGTCTACATCAGACATTCTGGCAATACACATACTTCACGTTCAATGTCGACAGCAGCTATAGCTACATAAGCTGTTTATTTATTACAAATCAGATAAAAACACACAAACGATGTTTATGTGTTCAATGTATAGATGTAAGTAAAAAACGGAATTTGGTGAATTTACTCCAGATACAGTACAAACGTACTTTCTAACCAATGGATTAAAATAATTAGGTAATTGTGCTAAAAAAAATGTTGTAGGACTACTGCTGAAGGTCAGGATGTTAATTAGAATGTTAATTTTGCTACCTTGTAGGTCCCCTGCTGGAGGGTCAAGATGTTAATAAGAATGTTAATTTTGCTACCTTGTAGGTCCCCTGCTGGAGGGTCAGGATGTTAATTTTGCTACTTTGTAGGACCCTATGCTAGGTGTGGGGAGGGTCAGAATGTTAATTGTGTTACTTTGTAGGACCCATGCTGGGTGTGGAGGGGCAGAATGTTAATTGTGTTACTTTGTAGAATCCATGCCGGGTGTGGAGGGGCAGAATGTTAATTGTGTTACTTTGTAGAATCCATGCCGGGTGTGGAGGGGCAGAATGTTAATTGTGTTACTTTGTAGAATCCATGCTGGGTGTGGAGGGGCAGAATGTTAATTGTGTTACTTTGTAGAATCCATGCCGGGTGTGGAGGGGCAGAATGTTAATTGTGTTACTTTGTAGAATCCATGCTGGGTGTGGAGGGGCAGAATGTTAATTGTGTTACTTTGTAGGATCCATGCCGGGTGTGGAGGGGCAGAATGTTCCGGAGGATCCGATGCATCCCGCTCTTGTACAGGAACTGCAGCTCGTGATTGTGTGTGGAGCACCTGGAATCCCTGGGGACCCTGCTCAGAAAATAAGTGTGATGTGGATGGAGTACAGTCCCGGTCAAGAACAAAACAGTAAGCAAAAACAGTAAAAAAAAAACATAGTAATATAGTACTAATAATAAAGTGTGCACTCACATAAAATAAAAATCTAAAAGTACACAAACCTATCTAACAGCGAAAACCA
Source organism: Flabesymbios commensalis (assembly GCA_964017125.1). NCBI lineage: Eukaryota > Metazoa > Annelida > Polychaeta > Terebellida > Flabelligeridae > Flabesymbios > Flabesymbios commensalis. The sequence goes on from OZ024917.1 coordinate 1,619,575, forward strand.
ATGGGTGTTCATTCACACATTTACACACACATATTAACTCATATAAAAACACATGCAAAAATATAAAGTGTATGCGCAACATAATATTTTTCATTTCAGAACACCCCCTACTTGTGGAGGGGATGATTGCCTAGGATCTGACGTAGAAACTAAACCATGTAAAGGTGATGAACATAGACATTGTGAATGGAGCACTTGGCAGAGCTGGGGAGACTGCTCAGTTACTCAGTGTGGTCAAACCGGTCAGAGAATCAGTACAAGGGACGAAAGGTAAAATACCTAGACAGGACCACTCAGTGTGGACACTCAGGCTATGGAACCATTACAATGAAATAAAAGCTAAAATACATAGACAGGGTAGTACAAAGAACGAAAGGTAGCAGGATGGGGTTCTATGCTCAGTGTGGACACTTAGGCTATAGAACCAGCGCAATGAAATGAAAGATAAAATACCTAGACATAGACAGTACAAGGAACAAAAGGTAGAAGGACAATGATCTATTCTCATGTATCTCTTGTTCTATACTTATTAATTTCTTAAAATTTATAACTGTCGTGATATTGTCGCAATGTTGCTATGACTAAAACTAATTGAATCCTAAACTCTTTGAAGTAGGGTGGTAGAAAACCTAATAAACATGCTGAAACAATAACAAGAAAAAACATGCATACAATTTTTGCTCTTGTTACTCATTGGATAATTCTGCTTTGACTACGATCATATAATCTGGACGTCCGCTGCTTTTTATTTAAGTAAAACCGACACATTATATCATAAGGATTTATATGTCAGTAGGTGTGTGCGTGTTCAGCTAGCTTTGAGTGAGGTCTTTCAACCTAGCGTACGTCCATTAATAATTTAGAAGCATGAGGTCACATTTTCTTATCGGTGCATTTCATTTGAATTTGAACTGATTCTAAGACTAAATTCAATAACTTAAACTTATATATAACTTCTAAGTAAATTTTCTTTTAAAAAAGTGAGTATTCAACTAATGTTGAGTAGATAGTTTGTGTCTATCAGCAGTGATGTAAATTTAAATAGCATTTAGTGGTTGTGTAGAGTGTGTGAAATAATTAGATGGAATTTATTTTGATTGCTCAAAATGTTCATGGCGTAATTTACCTAGTTTTTAATGAATTATCCCCTGAAAGCCTTCCTCTCATATATTAAAATACTTGCACCCGCACAGAGGACCAAATCCTTCCTGTATAATAATTTGCACATATGATCCAACACGCGGTCACTTGGGTCGCCCAGTGATTTTCAGCCATTTTTCCTAATTCCGATTTCGTGTGGTAGAAAAACGTTATTAATCACAAAAATCACCCCCCTACAAATAGTCGATTCCACATAGTATACTGGAATTTAGGCTCTATTTTGCTCACCTGATCCTATAATTATCCATAAAACAACTTTCCTGTCTGCAATCCACGACAAGCTGTTGATAACAGCTGTGAGAGGTCGGTTATGCATTCGATCTGCTGTCATGGTATAGGCCGGTTATTCAAAATGGCGGTATCACGACGTAATCCGGTTAACCCGGGCTAGTGCATGATGGATTATATATCCATCCACCCAATTCAGTGCACCACGTGTACACAATCATAGTTATGATATGTCACATATTACTGTTGACAGTAGAATTTAGTCATCTGCACTTTTTCTTTATCTTTTCTTTTTCACTGCAAACAGTTGTGTACATTTTGTTTCTTTAGCATTCATGGGGGATGTGGCTCCCCTCCTTGTATTGGTTCATCAACGAGAACAGAGTCATGTAGCGGAGACACCCCACTTGATTGTGAGTGGAACACCTGGGGCACATGGAGCAGCTGTTCGCAGAAACAAATGTGGAGTAAAAGGAGCAATGACGCGGTTTAGAAATATTGGGTAAATATCAATATGTGAAAAGTATAACCAAAGAGTGGAGGTAGATCGGTAGAAAATGTAAGAAATTGTAGACAGAAACATTTCATACAGTTTGTAAGACAGATCAAACCAGCAACAATATGCATGGTAAACACATAAAGTAGAGGGGGAATAATGGGAAAAGGTTTATCCAGTCCATCAAGTGGCACGATGACAGTGCTCAGGAAAAAAATGGTGTAATGCGGTGATTATCATTATGGCATACTTCTGACTTAGTCATGAGCACAGTAAGAAATATAAGAAACATAAATGTGTTCTAAAGCTTTCACTCTGAAGGAAATATAAACTATCAACTCTGATCGATGTTTCGTCGGTTGAAGTACCTAATAAATTCATAAACGTTTAAAAATCTTTAAAACATTGTATTTTCCAAGTATGTATGTTTGTCGAGCAGTAAGATGTATTACATAGTAAGACTTTTGTGATAGAATCCTATATGTTACAGGACGGAGGCAGCTTGTGACGGACAACAATGCTCAGGTCCGACAGAGGAATTGAGAGAATGCACTGGCAAAAAACGACAAGATTGTACTTATAAACCATGGAAAAGCTGGTCAGCATGTTCCGAAAGTATATGTGGAGAATTAGGTACACGACAAAGACGTCGAAAGATAAGGTCAATCTCATTTTAAAATAATGCACATTTTAAAACATATTCCAATGTGAAATAAGCAAACCTCAAGCTTCGCTGGGGTACCAGGATGGCTGTTAGTGATGTTATTTTTGACATCCTTGACAGCTCATTTGGGATTTGTTACGTATGTTGTATTTTGTATCGCATGATACATAACAGAGGCGGATTCAGAATATGAAAACAGGAGAAGGTCTGATAAAAAATCGGTTGACATCTCAGTTCTTTTAATTTAAGTGTCACATATTTAGTGTTAAATTTACAACACCCATCCAAGAGAAGATGCAGCTTCCACAAGTCTGGCCACAATCTTTGAGTGGATTGCCATTGGCCTGGCTATTTATATGGTCGTCTCGGGGCTTTAAGCCACTTTATTATCCCAAACGGACATGTCAATATGCTAAATATACTTTAAGGAACAGCTAGAATTTACACATTTAGCAAGGATAACAATCAAGTAAACATACAATTGTGATATAGAAAAGAGTTGTGGCGATACAAGGATAAAATAATTGTTTCAACCCAGGCCTGATAAAGGCATGGGGGATTAATCTATAATTAAATAATACAAAACATGTCAAAACAGATTAATCGTCCATAAGTATAATATTTGAATATAAAAAAAAAATTATAAATCCATATTTCAATAACATATTACATCTGTTGAATGCCTGTGACAGCACAGTGATCAAGCTGTGACCCCTATTGCGTTTGTCATGTATTATATTCTTTTAAATAATTGACATTCTAGACTTTCCCCTGGTTGTGGAGGAGCTAAGTGTACTACGCCCTTGGTGGAGATTGTGCCATGTACTGTTGGTGCCCAGCCCTGTAGCTGGTCAGACTGGGGTCAGTGGGGACATTGCTCACAGTTTAAATGTGGATATAATGGAACAACAGATCGTGTGAGAAGTGTCAGGTAAACAAATATATTCTGTCATAAGACTGGTTGGTGTTTCGCCCGAAATTCCACTTTAAAAATAATTGTGGGTGTGGGCTTTGTTCAGTTTGAGCAATTGAATTAAAAATATAAAGTAATTCATTACAAATAGGAATATACTCATCGACATGATCATGATCAGCGTATGTGAGTGTACATAGTAAAGTACAGTGTACATCATAATAGTTCAGTGCTTTTTGACCTTATCTCATTTATTAATCTAATTGGCAAGTGATTATACTATTTGACTTTGTTCATTTAATCATGACGAACTGCTCTTAATTATGCTTCAAATGCGTTTAAATAATGTTATTTTAGAAACCAACAACATTTGGTATATTTAATTGCTGAAATTGATCTTTCATTCGTTCATGATGCTGATTGTGAATTAATAAATAAATGAGTGAATGAATGAACTTCACAATTATATGGCTTATGACAACAAGCCGTCGATAACCACAATCATATGACTTTTTGGTGACCATACCCTTATTTATATACATAAATAAACTAAATGAACTCACAAATTATATTGTTCTGTTTGAATAATGTGACTTTTAGTGTGAACGCTACTTGTGGAGGAGACGAGTGTTCTGGGTTACGTATGGAGCGCAAACCATGCATCGGAGATTCTCCGCGTGATTGTAAATGGAAAAATTGGAAAAACTGGTCTCCATGTTCGGAGAAAGAGTGTGGGAAATCTGGTGAACAGCGACGAAAAAGAAACCAAAGGTAGACTTTCATACAAATATAACACTGTAGCCAGTAGCGTGAAAATTAAAAAAAAAAACTTTGGATAAGATATAATTTGTATGGAGATGGAAATGTTTACGACACGAATTTTCCGTGTTTTTAATTTTTGCACTTTTGAAATCTGATTTAACTAACTACAACTAGAAGGGTCTAGTCTTTTTCGATCAAAAAACTGGAGATGACTCCCCTCCAGCATAACCATAAAGGTTGAAAGCTAATAGATGTAGTGTCTATGGCCTTTGTGATTAATGTTATTAAATGGCTCCTGTGGGGAGTAGAGACTATGTAGTAAGCGGAATGTATTAATCCGTTTTAGTGCGAAACACTTGTCAACACTCTCAGCAAAAACGACGTCGCCCCAATGCTGGTCCAACGCTAGCCCACAATCAGCAACTCTGGCCCAACATCAAACCAGGACTGGTTAAACGCCTGGTGGACTGCGTTCAACTCAGTAAACACAAAACTTTATTGTTATGTGTCCTTTGTGGAGTGTTTTGGAATGTTTTGAAAATCTAAGAAACTAAGTATCTTTTCAAATAAACAGAATTTTCCCACATAAAATATGTTAGATCTTGGGTTGTAGGCCTGCCTACTCATCCCCAATTGCAAAACTTTATGACACTCAGCATTATGATTCTCTTTACACTATTGTGATTTCTGGAGAGTGAGTGGCTGATTGAACAAATGTTGACACTTCGTTGTTTTAATGTTGGACCAACGTCGTCGCCAGTGGCCCCGCATGAAGTATAAACATGTTGTGCCATCTCCCTTCATTATACCCAGCAAACACTAGATGTTGAAACAATATTGAACTAATCCTAAGCCAACGTGGTTGACAATAGACCAGCGTTAGTCAGCTCTAAAGTGTACTGCACTCTAAGGTGCCAGTATGTCTTGTTGCCGTCTTTTGTTTGTTCTTCAGACTTTTAGGCCTATTCAAATAATAAACAAAGACTGCGTTAATGTTAGCCCGCCGTCTGTGACACTGGCCCACATTCAGCGTGGCGTCAAACACGACATGGTAACCCAATACTGGGCTAATGTTGGCTCAGCATCGTGGATAGTGGGCCAACAATAGCCTGGCATTGGGTCAACGTCTCGTGTTTGACCACCTGCACCATAGACGGAGAGAACGCATAGACACAAAACTGATCGGATGAACAACTGAGCGGTGAGAGGTAAAGCAATATGTCTCCACCTCTATAGAGGGGAGACATATTAAAGGGTCTTAGAACAAGCGTTTTATGAATTTGTTTTAAAATTACTTAACTGCTAGTTGACCTACGTATGTACTTTCTGTATGTAGGCCCAACAATGCACATTGCATTTCTGAATGTATCCTGAGTGCACGGTCTGTATTTTCTAACTTGCCCTATTATCGTCCATCATTTCATGTGTCACTCATGCAGCAACAGTTTGACAACCACGTGGTTGGCCATTGTTTTGTTTACATCTTGATTATAAAGTCAAGGACATATTGTTGTTAAACATGTAGTGATCGACCAGCTATTACATTGGGTCAAGGTCATGAACTTCTCCAGCAGAACCCCTTCTACAGTGCAATCAACCAGACCCACTAGCGAACGCTGGTGGGAGGATAGTGGATCTGATGAATGAGAATGAGGGATAGGCCTACCATGCTAGAAACCACATCAGGTCGATCAAGCGTGTTATCTGTTATAATGTATAATAGATGTTGGCTGTGGAGGCACATCATGTTCAGGTTATAATGTATGCTCTGTGTTTTATGACAGGCACACTGTTGGTTGAGAAGGTACACGATATCCAAGTTATAATCATAATGTATACTATGTGTATTTATGACAGGCACTCTGTTGGTTGTGGAGGGATACCATGCTCAGGACCACACCAGGAAGAGCAGGAGTGTTTAGGTGACAAACCACAGCACTGTGAATGGGACGACTGGGGTACGTGGGGACAATGCTCACAGATAACGTGCGATGGCAACGGAACAAGACAACGTACAAGAGGCATCAGGTAAGGCATATTATAGACAGTATACATCTCCAAAATGGATTATAATGTGCAGCATGTACATACATATTAAATAGAACTGTAATCTCTCCTTTTCTCTCACCGTGGTTTATATAATTTGATATATTTTATATCTTGTTTTTTTCTTTCTGTGTTTTACATGTGTTTTTGTATTTGATCTATACTCTTATGTTTTTCTGTTACTGTCTCTGTTTTACTTGGCGTGTTGTATTTTATATCATTATGTTTCTGTTTCTCTGCTTATGGCAGTATTGTACATGACTTGCTGTATTTTATATCATTATGTTTCTGTTTCTCTGCTTATGGCAGTATTTACATGACTTGCTGTATTTTATATCATTATATTTCCATGTTTCTCTTCTTGTGGCTGTATTTTACATGACTTGTTGTATTTGAGATATGTTTGTCTGTTGTCAGGATATCCCACGGCTGTGGAGGTCTTGCTTGTGACGAGTCAGCAGCAGCAGATATTGAGGACTGTGTGGGTGTGCCCCCAGCAGATTGTAAATAACACCAGCTCGACTGAAGGAGGTGAAGGGGGACGTGATCATGTCATGTGATCATCCTGCAACTCATACACTGTATGGGTGTGCCCCCAACAGATTGTGAATAACACCAGCCCAACGGGATGAGGTGAAGGAGGAGTGAGCATGTCATGTGGTGATCCTCCAACTCATACACATGTAATAACTGGACATGCGATGTCTTTACAGCTATGTGTTTACTAAGAACTGTATATATTAATATTACTCGCCATAGAGGAAACTATTAGCTACATAGTATCGACATCCTAAAAGTATAAACCATGAGACATGGCCATATAATGACGCAAAAGTAATACATTCATTGATTGATTTGTTGAGGAATTGATTTTATAACCAATAGTTGTTATGATGTTTATCCTAAATTAATTTTATTTTACTAGCTGACTATGATCTTTATCCTAAATTAATTTTATTTTACTAGGTGGTTATGATGTTTATCTTAAATTAATTTTATTTTACTAAGTGGTTATATCCTAAATGTATTTTATCTTATTAGTTTATAATGATGATTACACTTAGTGGATGTTATCTAAGTTGTTATGATGATATGATAATACTTATCCTGAGTGTATTTTATCTAACTGAGTTGTTACGATGATTATCCAAAATGTGTTTGTATCTTACTAGGTTAATTCTACAATATGATACCTAAAACATTTAGCTCTGCCAACAGTCGTTTTTAATCCATTTTATAAGCCGATAAAATAGCTGTTATTGGGAATGAAATGTGTTCTTAATCATCAGGAGTTGTAAATGTTTGCTCTCCAATTAAACAAATATGAGTAATTTTTAACCACACGATGTTGTGGATCGCGGTAGCGAGACACAACCTCAAATAGTGGAAAATTTTAGAAAATCAACTTAGCAGAAAATGGGTTACCTCTATAGGTGCTACATTAAAAATAATAAATTTCCACACGTGATTTGCACTTAAGTGGTTCCCACTGTTATATGATTTCAGCTTTATAATTATTTGTATATTACTTTACATAATTCAGAAATGATGGCAATCATATTTAGTCTTAGTTTCAATTGATTACACATTTGTTATTCACTCTTTTTTCTATATTTTATAGTTTATTATCTCACAAGTGTTTTGAAAATTCATGTAATTGACACTGACATGTGTAATTTTGTTATGTCTAAATTCAGTTTCCTGGTGGTTAGTCTGGCAAAAACATCTATATCTTTAGAGTCCGGTCTGATTTTAGTTTTTTTAAATAACAAACTAACTGTTTTTTTTCACATATCATAGAGACAAGAATAGATAGATCATCACTCAGTGATGATTTGGCCTTTTTAGTAGATAAAGGTTGTCCTGTTGACTGGAATTCATCCAATTGTCAAATTGCTAATAAATATCATATGCATTAGTAGCACTTTTGTAATAAATAAACATCACATCGCGAGATATGCTATGACGTAGTCTTATGTGTGTTAGGCACATAGATATTTCATATATGAACGTAAACATCAAATGGACAATCAGCTACAAACAACGACTTCCGTTATTTCAAATAACGAGTTTACTTTTCAATGGTATGAAACATGTTTGTACTTTTGAATATCTTAAACTTTTAGCGTCAGGATTCGACAAAGGACGGGCGCGGTCAAATTTTTGACAAATGTAGGCCAATTAAGGCATTGATTAAATATAGATGCGTTTTATAGAAGTGTATGTCTGTTGAAATTCCCTGTTCACTTTCCAGTACCAGTATGTAAAAGTTTGTGCTTCTTGAGATTCCCCGACAGTTTAAACTGTTTGTGGCATTTTATACATTCATGAGGTGTTACGAACTCCAGATCGGGTATACACTGTGGCTCTATTGAAGGTTTGTCTAGGGGAATTGAATAAACCAATTTACTCTAAGTTCTAAGTTACTCTGCAAGTTCGAATCGATCAACGTCAGAATAACAAATAAAAACTCGAAAGCTCATTAGAATAACAATACCAATGTATTTACTCGAACAATTTCACTGTGATGGGTTCAGTTTGACAAAACTTCACAATTTCTTAGACAAGTTCATAAGAATAGGTCAGACAAATTACATTAAGCTCAACACAGTCCATCAGGATTCTCCGATGTTCTAGTAAATATCCAAAAGGTAAATAATCCGTCTAATCCACAGGTTAAATCGTAAGTATCGCCAGTCACTGTAGCCTAGTCCATTGAGGTCTCTTACACTGTTTATAATCTCTCAGCAGATCGTTATCTCAACATAACTTCAGCTAAAACTCTCTATCAAATACTGTAGCAAAAATTCTAGCAAAAAACTAACTTTAAATTATAATACTACTCCTATTTATATGTTCTCGTGTTCTGGTAGCTCCCATAACATCATAATCAAGAGGATTCTACATTAGACACTACCAGAAAGGTATGGGAAAATAATGTTTAAGAATATACTAGACCGAACGGTCTTCCATACATTAGGGATCTATAATTTCAAGCACCAGCACTGTCCGCACCTTGTAATATTTATTATTGATTATTTTGATTTACCTTAATTACATAATTACAAATTATGACCTTTATTTTACAAAATAGCAATATTAAAACTCAAAAAAGTCTAACATAAATGTTTTTTTGAAAGAAATATCATGTAAATTTAGCCAATTTCAGCCAAAAACCCACATTCTAAATCCCGCATAAACAGGTTATTTATTCTAGACTTCCTGAGTTATATATTATATTTGTTTCTGATATAATGTTGGTATAAAAACATTATCTATAAGATAATATACAAGTTTTTAAAAACATTTTTTTTATTTTACCACTTTTTATGCAATTTATGTCTGTCCCACGTTGCAGCGACTCTCCGTAACGCTTTTCATGTAATTTCTACACTTTTTCTGACAAAAATATTACTTGTTTGGTGCAAAACAGTCGCAAGAGACCTTCATGAAGTGAATCGTAAAAAAACGTATAAGAAATGCGTTTTTGTTTAGAAATAATGTAAGGTTTGTGCAAGTCTTTGGGTGAGTATTTTAATTCAACATCTCTCCATAACGCGATTTTTTACACATAAATACTGCAATTAAACTTTTAAGCACCCTACAACCTTCAAGCCTACTACAACCTCATTTGAAAAAAACAAAAATATACATAGTATAGCATAATACATAGATGCTATGGACGATTTAGTAAAAAAAACGTCTCTCATAACGCGTATTTTCTGTCTCTCCATAACAAAAATAAAAACGTTACGGAGAGAAAAAGTAGTCACAAATTACCCGTTTACTCATTTAAAAATAGCTATAAACCTGTATGAATTTGTTATTTTAACCAACAAGTGACACTTGTTGAAACAGTAACTTTTCTTTTTGTCTTTTAAATTGTGTTAGCATCTATATTTAGTATTTGTTTATTGTCACTCCATAACAAAAATAATTGTCGTTATGGAGAGACAATGTTCGTTATTATTACTTTACATAATGACAATAATCGTAACAGAGAGTAATTCTTATTTCATTATTCAAGGGTTATTGTCATAAAGTGATTCTTTGTAAGTAAGTAAGTAAAATATTTGCTTTACTTCACTTTTCGGCCAGTATGGCCATTTAAGTGAAAATTCCAGGTATTACAATATCCCATATTGTATAGTTAAAGTAGTAGAGGAAAGACAAAGCCAATAAAAGCATGATCGTACTAAAATATTCAGTTTAAAGTGTTTGATATGATAAGATGACGATGCTCCTGGCACCTATATGTAACGAGTCTGATGACATGTTGTAGCGCCTGCACTACAACACAGTTTAATGAGTATAAAAATATCAGTATAAATAATGTAAAATATGAAGTTATTATAAAATGAACGACTTATCAAGTCACTATATCTCCATGAAATTGGAGTGATTGTGTAAAAAACTACAAGTCTAAGTCTAATAATTAAAACATAGAATATAGGTTACATTCCCGAAGGAACTGAATAATAAAACCAGCAGGGGTGTCCCTGAATAGCTCAAATAAGGAATTAAATGCAAAATACTTCCTTCTGATGTGCGCATATTTCGCACAACTGAGAAGGACATGTCTTACAGTGAGACGAGTATTGCAGCACATAGGTCGCAATTCTCCTCTCAATAAATAGCCGTTTGTGAAATAGGCATGGCCAATTCTGGCCCTGCATAAGACAACATCATCTCTTCGGCGTTCCATTGGTGTAAAAGATCGCTTAATGATTGGTTGTACCTCGAACAATTTGCTGGTGACATTGATGTTCCATTCACCTTGCAAAATGTCATCAAGGTAGACAGAGATGTTATACTTGAAGTCAGTATATGGTATATAATAAAACTGTTTTGTCTTATCCAGGGCAGCCTTGGCCAAAACATCAGCCCGTTCATTACCCTGTATTCCAATATGGCTGGGTACCCAGCAAAAAATAATGTCCTTGTGCCCAGACAAGTAGTGACACATATGCAAAATATTGGAACCAATTGGGTTGTTGAGTTTTTGACTCTTAAGAGCCTGCAATAAAGATAGCGAGTCTGTGATGATCATGAACTCCTCGTCATTACTATCCCATATGTATTCTATGGCAGCTTCAATAGCTAACAGCTCTGCTGTGCAAATTGAAGCCTCATCGTTAATGCGGCAGCTAAATTCATGATCATCACAGACAAAGGACATAGCTGTCCTCTTGTCTTCCTTTGATCCGTCAGTATACACCTTCCGGTGCCTCGGAAATCTACAAAATAACTCAAGCAACATGCTCTGGAAGACAAGGGGACAGGTGTCTCCTTTCCTGAGATCTGAGAGGTTAAAAAGTATATTAGGCTGTTGGAGAAGCCAGGGTGGACATTCTGGTGGGCGCACAACGCTAATTGCGTCGAGCTCCACCTCCATGTCCTCCAGATGGGGTTGAAAAGTAGGTATAGTCCCTGGCTTGTTATTAAACAGTCTCTTGTACTCTGGGTTGACAACACACGAGTATGCCGGGTTCTCAGGATTTGCTTTCATCTTCATATAGTATTGCAGGCTCAGCTTCAACCGGCGAGTCTCTAAAGAGGGCTCACCGGTCTCCACCTGAAGACTTTCGATTGGTGATGTTCGAAATGCCCCTGAGCATAATCTCAAACCTTGGTTCGCGATTGGATCAAGTACTGCTAAGAACGATCGTCTCGCTGAACCATAAACAATACAACCATAATCCAGTTTGGATCTGATCTGATGTGATGTGATGTAAATCCTCAGTAAGGTTGTCCGGTCACCACCCCAATCCTTGCTGGATATAACTCGTAGTAATTGTAATGCTTTCCTACACTTATCTTTCATATATTTGATGTGTGGAATAAAACTGAGCTTCTTGTCGAAAAACAGACCAAGAAATTTGACCTGCTCTTCAACAGGAAGCTGTTGTCCATATAGTTTGAGATTAGGCTCAGGCTGTAAGCCATTTTTTTTGCAAAAATGTACACATAAAGTTTTTGTGGGAGAAAATTTAAAGCCGTTCTCATCCGCACAAGTCACCAACTTATCGAGGCAACCTTGCAGGCACCGCTCAATTATTGCCATATTGCTTGACTGGCAGTAAACAGCCAGATCATCAACATATAATGATTTTTCAATATCGTCTGGTAAAGCATCAATTATACTGTTTATTTTAACGGTAAATAGAGTTGGTGAAAGGATACTACCTTATGGGACACCCTCCTCCTGTGGATTTAGTGAAGAGTGGGTGTTGTCTAAGCGGACTTTAAATTTTCTCCCCTTTAAAAGTTATCAATGAATAAGGGTAATCTACCCTTCAGGCCCATTTCATGGAGATCTTTCATGATACCACCCTTCCATGTGGTATCATGGGCCTTTTCTAAATCAAAGAATACTCCAACTGTATGTTGATTTTTAACAAAACCTTGACGGATATAAGTCTCTAGTCTGACCAAATGGTCTGTGGTGCTTTTTCCCTTTTGAAAACCACATTGATATTTAGTTATTATGTTATTGTCTTGTAAAAACCACGTGAGACGATGATTGATCATGCGCTCCATGATTTTGCAAAGACAACTTGTCAATGCTATTGGCCTATAATTATTAGGATCTGTTCGATCTTTTCCAGGTTTAGGGATCGGGATCACTGTTGCTTCTCTCCATCCATCTGGGAAATCCTGAGATTGCCACAGATCATTCAAGAGTAGAAGCAACAGATCAAGTGATACATCAGGCAAATGTTTCAGAAACTGGTAGTGAATTTCATCAGGGCCAGTTGCGGAATCAGCTGCCTGAGCGATAGATTTAATTAGTTCTCGTTTAGAGAAATTAACATTGTACTTCTCGTCATTATCTGACTCAAAGTCCAATGTGTTCTCCTTCTCCTTGTCCCTAATCTTTCGAATTTTTTCCTGATAATGATCTGGTGACGATTGAGCAGCGAAGGATGTCGCCAGCGTTTCTGCAATATCCGTTTTATTGGTTATTGTGTCAGAATCAGTGACAAGGTACTTGGTGGTTTTATCTTTCCTCTTGCCACTGATTCTGCGCAGCATTTGCCAAGTATGTTTTGCCGATGTATTATTATTTAGTGTGGAGACATATGCTCTCCAAGATTGCCGCATGGCTTCACTGATTGTGCGGCGAGCTTTAGCGTAATCTTTCTTATATCCGTCAAGGTTTTGTCTAGTTGGATGTTTTTTAAATTTTTGCAAGGATTTTTTCCTTTTGTCTATTGCCTTTCGGCAACCTTGATCAAACCAGGGTTTGTCTAGTTTTTTGGGAGCTGTCGAGGTTTTGGGTATGCTTTTATCTGCTATATTGTGTAACTTGGATGTAAAAAGGGCTATAGGGTCATCAACCCCTCTTCATTCTCAAATTGAGAGATTGTGAGGCTCTCCCCACAAGACTGTTGGAAGGCCTCCCAATCTGCTCTGTGCAGCCTCCAATGCTGCACTCTTTCTTCAACAATAGAGTTGTTGCTCTCTATAAATATAGGATAATGATCACTGCTACAGAGATCCTCGTTGACCCTCCAAGTGTAATCCAAATATAAATCGGGATGACACAAGGATAGGTCAATGGCTGTTGCAGATCCTGAAGCAGGGTGCAAATAGGTGGTAGTATCATCATTAAAAATGCAGAGATTTTCCTCTGAGAGGAAGTCTTCTATTATTCTGCCCCGTGGGTTGATGTCCCTACAGCCCCACATTGTGTGGTGCCCGTTAAAATCTCCCAGCAGCATGAAGGGTTTGGGCAATTGTTTTACCAGCTGCCTCGATTCCACAACATCTACTGAGCGGTTTGGGGGTAAATAAACAGAGCATATCGTCATTGGCCTGTGACAGTTTATGTTAACCATCACAGCCTGTAAAGTTGTATTCAACGTGATCTGTTGATGTGGTGTTCCATCCTTTACAAGGATGGAAACCCCCCAGCAGGCCCTTTCTTTATTGGCAGGGCCAAAACAATTGATTATTGAATAGTTTTTAAAACTTATGTTAGTGTTAGGTTTTAAGTTAGTCTCCTGCAGGCACACAGCCGTTGGGCTGTGTTCCTGCAGAAGAATAGCCAGGTCATTGTAATTTGATCTTAAACCTCGACGATTCCATTGTATAATTTTGTGGGCCATTATGAATGTTCATGCCTCCCTGTTTTTTTCTGTGCTTGGAGTGCAGCGACGGTGTCAGGAGATGCAAATACCTCACTATCGCTGCTTTCATCACCATCTACACACTCCATGGATTCGTATCTGTTATACGTAGCGATCTGGTCATCAGTGCCCTTGGGCATCCGACCACTACCTTTATTTGTGCTTTTCTTGTTAATTTGTTTGTTCAGCTACTGGTGGTTTATTTACCGTTGTTCTTATCTTTATTTTTTGTTTTGCCATTTTTTGTTTGTTTTGAATCCCTATTTGCCAGTGGCTTTGGGGCAGTAGGGGTAGCTGCTGTTGTTGTATTTTTATTGATCATAGTTTGTTTTTTGGCAGTGGAGGTATCTTTGCTTGTATTAGGTTTTGATGAAGAGGATGCAGGTGTTGCGGAAACATTTGTTGCACCAGTTGCAGATCTGATCTCTACTGTATCAGTCTGGCAACCAACCGACACAACCTGCTTCGCGACAACACTTGCAAATGATGGTTGCTTGTTAACCCCTTCAACAATTTTACGAGCTTCTGGGAAAGAGATCTTCCGTTCCGTTCGGATAAGTTGGATCTCTTTCTCCGTTTTCCATCGGGGGCAATCTCTGGAATAGGCTGTGTGGTTCCCGCCACAGTTGGCACATTTTATTGGATAGGTGCAAGAGGAGTCAGGATGTTCTATCGATTGACCACAGCGTCCACAGACACGCTCTCTCTTGCAACCTTCCTGATGGTGTCCAAATTGTTGGCACTTGAAACACCTCAAAGGGTGTGGTATGTATAGTTGTATAGGGCATAGCTCAAATCCAACCTTAATATCAGCCGGTGGCTTTGGAAAGTTGAATGTGAGCACCGCTGTATTTAATTTGATTGTATCTCCATTCTTTTTTATTGTAATAATTCTGGCATCGGATACTCCTTGTCTTTTTAATTGTGCTTTAAGTTCTTCATTGGTGGTGTTTTTGATTTCTTGAGTTCGTATGACACCCTTTGAGGTGTTTAAAGTCCTGTGAGGGGAAACCTTCACAGGAATTCCAGCTATTTCTTTGATTGCCAAGAGTTTGGTGGAGTAGGTTTCTCTGTCGACCTCAATTAAGAGGTCGCCAGACCTAAGCCTTTTGATGTTCTTAGGCTCTCTAATCAAGCCCTCTATGCCTTTTTGTATGGCAAATGTTGAGAGTCTGGAGAGGGATTTGTCCTCATCTCCAGACATCATCAACAGGAACCGTGGAAACATGATTTTAGCTTTTTTCATCTCAGTCACAACTTTTGTATACCTTGCAATAAATTCGGCATCTGTGTCATCATCTGATGTATTATTTTGTTCTGCCTTCTTTCTTTTTTTCACTTTGCTGGTGTTGGGCGGGGGTGAAGGATTATCAGCCATATTGGATTAGTATTGATTTTTCATCACCCTGGCGCTCCACCCGCCATGGAGCCCTACCAGGGGACAATCTGCCCGCGGTAACCAGCAGGAAGAATTGTCAGAGCTACCAGGGTGATATACTCATAGCAAAAGAACAGCAGTTGCAATACCCGCAGTACACATCCTTTCACTTGATTAGCCCATGAGCAACGTGATTTGGTGTTCAGATTCGTGTATATAGTAATGAAAAAGCGCTACCTGTATACATACGTCTTTGATGATGAGATGAGGCGAAACGATAAATAATAAACAAGTATGAGAACCAAATCAACGAGACCAGCCGATTGATCTGGCCGGGCCCACCAGACCATCCGTCTCAATGAGATAAGGGCCAAAGTGGTGTGTTGGGAGTATGGAGTCCGCAGGCTCCTACGCCCTCAACCACCAGGATTCCTTCTCTCACCTATACGGGATGCAACCCACGGCAAACAGGTTGAGGGTGTGTTTAGCCTTCTAAAAGAAGTTACCAGGGGGACCACGTGGAGGTAACACCCTTCCCCCCGTGATTCTTTGTATATTAAGTGATCAACATCATAATATAAATGTTTAAGGACTTGTTAAATATATTTTACTTTTGTAAAAGGGATACAGAGAAATTTAAATATGAAGATTACTCCGTAACATAAATTGATCTCTCCATAACGGTAAATTAGTCTCTCCATAACAATAAGAAAACTTTAAATTAAACTTTTAATTAAACTTTAAATAAAAATAAGAATTTAAAATTGAAATTAAGCTCTGCTGACAATGCTATGTCAATAAACAAAGGTGAGTTGATATACGTTAAAATTTTTGACAATATTCAGAAAATCTCATATTTCAAGGAAAATGTCATCACTGATGCCTAAAATTATAGAATCTCTCACATACAGCATATACATATGTAGGGTAGGGCCTACTCACAATGATCATATTAACAAAACACAGTGATGTCATACAGCGTGTGTATCATAAGAACATAACAGAGGTGTAAATCATGGTGAATACGTCCCTGGTTATTGATACTGTTATGGTATGTTCCACATTCATAAGAATTGATCAACACCAGTGTGAATCTTGTCATGAACTCCCAGACTCTGTGAACCGTTTATGGCATCCATACAGCTTAGTTTAAAATATTTTAAAATTTACTCTTTACATCCCAATTCCGCTAGGCAAGGTTGAAGGCGGTTTTGTATAGTAATGAACGGGGTCAGTGTCCCGGATAGCGGGGTTGGTCCGCTAAGGGTTAATCCTTAAGCATTACGTCAATGAGGAAAAATGGACTGGAGACGGCTCGAGACGCTTGGGGGTTCACTTATCGAGGTAGGCCTAAACCAAGTTTCTATTGTATTCCTCTCCCCTTTGTTTCTAAACATTCTTAAGGCTTCATCCACATTTTCTTTGTCACTTCAGTCCTTATCCTTTCTTTATTTATCACCCATTCATAAATCCACACCCAGCCATTAGTCCTCATCTCTTCTATTCTCATCCAAGCTATAGTCCTTATAACATTTATTTCAATCGTTGAAATATTTGTATATAAACCAAAAGGCCAAAGGGTGCTTTTACATAATCACTACATAGTGCAAGAGCATTAGGGTTGAACCTGGAATAAAATTGCAGAAAGCTGATTTTTTCAGGAATGATACATGGACATCTCCCCAGACGAATTCCGAAAATGCCCCAAAAATCCCCCTCGTGCATTTTTTTTTATTCAAGATGGCCGCCACCATGTAACGCCATTTTCGAAAAAACAGGGGTATACCATAATTCCTCACTTTTGCAGTTCGAAAAAATATTTTGGTGTCTCTACTTATGTTTGAGGACACAAAGAGTTCATCCAGATGATCTGAAATGATATCAGTACTTTTCTCAATACCAAAAATCCAAGATGGTCGCCATATTGATATACTGAGTATGTTGAGCGATCTCTTAATTAAAAAAACGAAAATATGAGGTAACTATCTCGTTGTTGAGCCTAAAATGTATTTTTTGTCTAAACCCATGGAGTCTAGCACTTATTTAGATCACCACTATTTTATTCTATTGAATTTATCAACATAAATCCCACATACCGGTAGTTTAATGTTATATAACACCAGATAACGTCATTTTTTCAAAAAAAACAGGAACATACCACAATTCCTCACTTTTGCAGTTAAAAAAAAATATTTTGGTGCCTCTACACAAAAAGCTCATCAACAGGATCAGAAATGATATCATTCCTTTTCTTATCTCCACAAATCCAAGATGGCGACCATTATGTGAACTCTCCCCCCCCCCCTCAGAAAATCACGTACATGCCATAATCATCATGTTGTTGAAACTTTTTTTTCAGAGCCATGGAATCTAGAATATATTTCCATCACCAATTTTTTAAATAGAATGTGCTTATCAACACAAAATCCAACATGGCTGCCATATTGGTTAGCTCTTTTAGCGCAGATGCAACGATTAAGCGATGTCCAACTGCTTTTTCATATGGGAATATAGATATAGATTGATCAAATTTACAAAATATCATATGTCAGAAATCATTGATTAAAAATTCTAACATCTCTCATCTTTAAATATAAGGGTATTTTTCATTCATTTGAAGCTTGAGATAGCGTAAGAAATTCCAGTTTCAAACACAGCGACTAATTCCAATGTAGGTATTTTATATAGTAGGCCTATATAAAATGTGTTTCGATTTTGGTTAAGTATTAGTTGTGATTATTATTGTGAATGTACATAATAACAGAGCTAAGTACAATATTACACCAGATTGAACACGTTTAACGTCAGGATATGATAATTTTATGTCAGGATATATGAATATGATATCAGGATATGACACTTTAATATCATGATATGTAATATAATGTCCAAACATTGGTGTTTAATATAGCAAAATCACGTTATGATGGCTCAATACAGCTTTATAAAGGCAGTATATAGTGGCTGAACATCACGTTGCTGTATTAAAATGAAAAGATATACATCATATTAACACGAAATGCATTACAATTTCCTGATATATCATTTTAACATCACTATGACATTTTAATGTCAGGATATGACATTTTAATATTAGGATATGGTACTTGAATATTATGATGTGACTTTATACATTGATGAAATGACACATTGAGGTCACAATATAGCATTGTAATGTGATGGTGTGTCATTATAATGACAAACATGCTATTTAATATCGAATATTGTATAATAAACAGTTCGAAGTCAGGATCTGGCATATTTATGCCAGGATATTGGATTGTAATTAATCAGAATATGGCACTTTAACGTCATGATATTATAATGTCCAAATTTTGTCCTTTTATATCACACAATAAGATTTGAATGTCAAGATATTCAATTTTTTATGATAGGATATGACATTATCAAATCAAGATATGCCGGGCTTGGCGGCATTCTAATGTGACATTATAAGGACTGAATATGACACTACCATATTTTAATGTGACCATAGAATGTCAGGCTTTGTCACTTTGAAGTCTGGATATGGCATTTTAATGTCAGGATATTATATTTTCATGTCAAGGTATAACATTTCAATAACATTATATTGACAGACGCACGTTACCATATGGTAATACAGAATCGACATAGAACATTCCAATATCAGGCTGGCACAGTTCAACATATATATCGCAATATAATTCAGTAAGTAAAGGCCTCTACATTGCTCAAATACCGGTACTCCAAAACTGCCAACAACAAAAGCACTTCGGAAGATTCAATAAAATGAAAAGTAATTAGATAGCGTTAAGACACATGCTCTTTGAACAGCAAGTGGCCTTGCCCTCTTTTACTTTCATTTCCTCTTACACTAAAATGTCATATTGTGATGTTAATATGCTATATCATGATATTTAATATCGTGACAATACACTAAAAGATCCTGTCACTTTAATACCATACCGTGATGCTTAACCACCATATCCTGCATTTATAAAGCTGTATCCAGACATCATAACGTCATTTTACTATAATAAAGAGCAATATTTGGACATTACAAAACCATATCATGACGTTAATGTTTCTTGTCCTCATATTATCGTGACATAAAGAGATCATATCCTGACGATAAACTGTGACATCAATTAAATTAATGTCATATTCCGATATTCTGATGTAAAATCATCTCATTACAACACCATACAATGCCATAACTTCATTACGAAATATATATATCCTAATATTCAAAATGTAATATCTTGATATTTAAATGATATATTTCATGATATTAAACATATTGACATTCGCAGATCAAGGACAAAAGTAAGTATTTAAAAGAGCATTGTTGCAGGTTCACTCGTGTCACCAGTGTCTCTATCTCTACTTCAGACACTGGTCATCTTCCCCAGATCAGCTAATATTAACCACCAGGGGACAGAGATTTCACAGCCACTCTCTGTACTGCCGCATCTAGGTGCGTGGGAAAAAGCCCGCTTCTTTCAGAATGATGGCCTCACAGAGTGCAAAATAACTCGATTCATGTTATTACCATTGACGCTTCTGAAAATGAGATAAAAATTTCTAGGCTGAATATACACTGATATATACCGTATGTAGTAAAAATTGTGCTTAGCTCATACTTTTAAAAACTCCATTAAATTAATTATCAATAAATATAAAATTGAAAGTGGAACACTCATGGATACCCTCAGGTTTGTATGACGAGCACTGCGTGCACAAATTCCCATGTGTTGGCAGCGGATGGGCAGGTGTGCATTTAAACACAACTGGCCAATCACGATCTACCTCACCGCTGGTGGCTCATTTATGAACTGCTGGCTGCTGGTTGGCAAACGGTGACGTAACAGACGACAGTGACCCCTGGTGCTGGATATGTGTAAGTGCCACACAAAATCTCAGTGGGTGACTGTGACACTCACTGATAGCTGAGTGTATGTTGCAGGACGATTATCAAAGATGTCATGTACATGTAACGTGTGAGGCGCAAGTCCTTATCTTGAAATTGATTTTTGCTAGAAAGCCTCTCTTCAACGTCACCTACTGCCCCAGCCAACACGGGGCATTAATCCAATTCTGTTTAATTTTTGTGCCAGCGTCGAAGACGGTCAGCCCATATTAAAACAACATTGGATGAATGCCTCGTGTTTAAACTCCATTATGATACAGAGCATATTTTGCTGTACAGGAGGGTGTGAAATCTACAGTCTGGGCACGAATTTTATATCATGGTCGTTTGTAACCAACGCAAACTGAAAGAGCAGTCGCCCCCGAAAGAGTTCTAAAAAGAGTGAGTTGCGGGTGCAGAGTGGCTTGTTCAAAGGGGGGGGGGGGATCTCACAAATCTAGACTATATTGTACAGCGATGTGCTCTTTTTGTATTGGCCAAACATGTAGAAACTGTGACAGCTCGGATGATTGAAACGCAATAATTTCATTATTTACCTGAGATTTCTTTGTTAACTTGACAAATCTTAATCTACATTTCTAGTGGGAAAGCAGTTCGAAAACACTCCAAAGCGTCACCCACCATGGTAGAATTAACTATAACTACCATGTGGGATTTATGTCGATAAACACAATATAATAAAATATGGTCATCTAAATAAGTTCCAGACTCCATGGGTTCGGCTAAAAAATACATTTTAGTTTCAACAACGAGATAGTTATCGCATATTTTCGGGTTTTTTAAGAGATTGCTTAACAAAATATTATGGCGGCCATCTTGAATTTGTGGTATTAAGAAAAGTACTGATATTATTTCTGATCATCTGGATAACCTCCTTGTACTTTAAAACATAGGTAGAGACACGAAAATCATTGTTTTAACTTCAAAAGTGGGGGATTGGGGTATAACCCTTTTTTTTTAAATGGCGTTACCTGGTGTTATTTTTAATTAACTACTATGTGGGATTTATGTTGATAAATTCAATATAATAAAATAATGGTGATCTAAATAAGTGTTATATTCCATGGATTTGGCCAAAAAATACATTTAAGGTTCAACAACGAGATAGATATCTCATATTTTCGTGTGTTTTTAAGAGATCGCTTAACATAATCAGAACAATATGGCGGCCATCTTGGATTTTTGGTATTGAGAAAAGTGCTGATATCATTCCTGATCATCTGTATCAACTCTTTGTGCCTTAAAACATAAGTAGAGACACCAAAATATTTTTTTCCTAACTACAAAGGTGAAGAATTAGGGTATACCCCTGTTTTTCGAAAATGGCGTTACATGGTGGCGGCCATCTTGAATTAAAAAAAATGCACAAGGGGGATTTTTGGGGCATCTTCGGAATTCGTCTGGGGAGATGTCCAGGTATCATTCCTGAAAAAATCAGCTTTCTGCAATTTTATTCCAGGTTCCTGTGTTTTTTTCACTAATGCTCTTGCACTAACAAGCGGGTGGGTCGTTTCACAGTCACTCGTAAAGATTAATTATTGTGGGGACCGCCAGGGCTCGAATTTCGAACCCATCTCATTTATCTCACCATCCTGAGAAGGTCCTCCTGGTTCAGATTAGCCTATATGTGTACAAATGTGGCCTAAAACCCCATGCATTCATTCCTATCGTTCTAATGTCTATGTAGTGATATATAGGAAGCTTGATGAGTATTAATTCAACATTGGGTCCACGTCTGCTGTTTGCAACGAGACTTTCACCCAATGTTGGTACAATGTTGGTCCATCGTCTACGACGCTGGCCCAACATTGTACCAACATTGGGTGAACATCTCTGGTCTGCTGGGTATATACACCTGCCAGGAATCACGCGGCTCGCTGCCATCGAAATGAAATTAAATAAATCGGGCTTTAGGCCACCTTTGTGCACACATACGCTAAACTGGGTCAGGAGCACCTCCTGAGGATGGTGAGATGAATGAGATGACACTGTTGTCCAGTCACAGGATTCATAATTCGAGCCCTGGCGGTCTAAGGCCGAGCACGCTACCTATCGGTCACGGAGGCTCCCCACAATACTGAGTTTCACACGTGGATGGGGAAGAAACATTATCATTTCTTTCAAACCGCCGAGACCGGGAACCGAACTCCGAACTCTAGCGTGAAAGGCAGCGGTGCTAACCACTACCCTAGGGCCCCCACCCTCGCTGCCATCGTCCGCAACGATCGTGACATTCCTCTCATTGTAATGAATAGAAGGCTAGATACCCAAGTTATGCATCACTCGCGCATCAGTAGAATAGATGCTGTATCATTGTTGTGATGCGTGGGAAGTTTAATGAATAAATCTAATATTATTGGTGACGCTTTGAGACACTTTCGAACTCTTTTTGGAACATAATACATCTTTTTATTTAAATGTATCAAAGGGACTGGCTCAGACTAAAATTCTTATTTTGAACAACCATTTCAAAAATAAGAAATACGGGAATTTAGTCTCTATATCTAGCCTAACTAGTAAATGCGCAGCACAAAAAAAAATAAAAAACGTTTGCATTTCTAGTCTATGGACATGTTTACATCATATGGTAATATTAATAAGCCAAAATGAAATCACCGATTTTTTTTATGATTTTAGCCCGAGCCAGTCCCTTTAATTGAGCAAGTACAGATCTCAAACAATAAGTATTGTTTTGTTTCGCAGCCAGTAATTGCAACTTTAAATGACAAATATTAGGACGTAATTATACAGCACACACGAGATGTTGACCCAATGTTGGTTTAATGTTGGTCCACCATCTACGACGCCTACCCAACATTACACAAACATCGGGTCAACGTTTCTTGTCAGCTTTAAATCAATGACGTAGATCAGGAGACTATTTCACAGTGCTTTTTTATCGATCGAGTTAGAATTTGAACACAGTGATCTTTGGGTGGTGGTGTAGTCTGTTATCTATTAAACTAAGTGATCAGGCGAATTCTGTGAAATTCAGTGACGTCGCCGGAAACCTTTTTGAATGGCTACTCGGTGACAAGATATATGCCCCCCCCCCCATACTTTATTGTATTAGACTGGCAGGTGAAAACATTGCAGGTCAGGGCTATTGAGCTTAACAGAATAGTGTGCTTGTCCAAGATACAAATACTCCCAGTGATAATAGGCCTACATTAAACCGTCATATCACGAAAACAGTGCATCTGAGGCTAAAAAAGGATTTAAATTACGGCTCTCAAGACATCACATACAGCACAGTTGCGGACTCTTTCCATGATGTCGCAATTAATCACCTACTATCGTTCGCTCGTCAATTCTCGCTATATGCCTAGCCTGACATACAGTCATTCTAGTCTCTACCTGTAGATCACAGTTTTGCAACTGGCAGTTTTATATTGACTTCTATGGTACCCTGCTTTGTCTTTTTTCGCTGTAACCCTCTCCCTCCCCGGTACTGATAGCGTCTATCCTTGAAATGCTGTGATTTTCAATAAAGTGATTAATGGACTTGAGTTTACTGCCAACCTTTGATTATGTATCCCGGTACACACGAAACATCTGTTCAATGTTGGGCCAGCGCTATAGACGGTGAGCCAACATTGAACCAGTGTTGGGTTAATGTCCCTTTGCTTGCTGGATTAGTAATCAGATATTTTCATTAAATGCATCGATCCTGTAAACAAGAAACACATATTAAATACTAGTTTAATATTGGCACAGCGTCGCAGACGATGGCTCAGCAATAAACCAACATTAGATCAAAGTCTTGTTCATATTGGTTACACATTTCCTGACATTGGAAAACAGTATATGCCTACATATGTATCTAATTCTGTATGTCCAGAATAATATAAGTTATTGTAGCAATGAAGAAAATGTACAGATGGCCGGAATGCGATCGCAATAATTTTTTATAGTTGGCATTAGAATAAACGTGCATGTACTTATATTTGAAGATGCACGTAAACCATTTTTAATTATCCTTACAACATGAAACCTTTAACTTGGTTATTATTTTATCCGGGTGACATAGAAAAACTGCAATATATAACATGTTTTATTGTTTTGAGCGAAATTTACCTCAACCTTGACCTCAAAAAAATTAAATTACTAAAATAAAGAATTTTGTAGCTCCCCTCTCCTTAAAAAATAAACTATGAATGGTTTATACATTACTATAACAATTTAATGGCTAGCTTTGCGAAATGACTTAGCTGTCAAGGCGGCCATCTTTCATTTATGCAAAAGGACACACATAGATAGAGAGTGTGTCCACCTTGATATTGCTTAATAAGGTCCTGACGCATATTCCTACCAAATTAAAGCATTGTACTATGATTTGCAGGTTTTGGTACATTTCATGCACTTAACAAGCCCACTACCGGGCAGCTTTATATTGACTTCTATGGTTCCCTGCTTTGTCTTTTCTCGCTGTAACCCTCTCCCTCCCTGGTACTGATAGCTTCTATCCTTGAAATGCCGTGATTTTCTAAGACAATAAAGTGATTAATGGACTTGAGTTTACTGCGGTATGTTGCCCTTTGGTTATCGTGTCAGGAATTCATGGTATTATTCCTTTACGGCTATATCAACACATAGTGTGCTAAATAGACTGCATATGGTATATCGCATAGTGACCCTGCTAACACACGATCATCCTGCTATAGCACCTTACACGTTAACATGGAACGATAGGCCTGTAGGATAACATACGCTGAAGATGAGATTAAAAGGTAGGTATATGTTTTTATCAATGGATGAATGAGTGAGTGAGTGAGTGAGTGAGTGAGTGAGTGAGTGAGTGAGTGAGTGAGTGAGTATAATAATAATAATAATAATAATAAAATCTTTATTTAAAGAGGGTAAACCCAATGAGCATTTGCCCATCTTCCTTGGGGCCCTCAAACATTCAAAAATACAAAATACATAATACATAAGTAATAATGAATAGAGTAATAATATATATACAGCATAATCAGAAAAGAGTCTTTAAAACATGTATATGTACTGCCGTGCAAAGGCAAAAAGCAGCATCTGCTTACTATACAAGTAAGCATATACTGCCTCTTGTCTCTGCAGAGCAGTGTAAGCTATGTACAAGCAATAATGATAATATATGTACAAAATTGAATAACATAGTTGTTGAACAATATATGCTACATTGTATCGGCCAATTACTTAATATTATCTATATTTATTTTCTTCTAAAGTTTTTTTAATGTACAAGTTCTTGAATTTGGTAAATGTTTTTGAAGATTTTATGTTTTCTGGTTAGGCATTCCATATAATCACGCCTGTGTATGATAAGGATTTATGATGTGTTCTAGGAACGTATACTTTTTTATTGGCTGAAGATCTAAGTGAATAATTCGAATGGTCTTTAATATTAGTAAACATAGTCTGTATATATTCAGGCGCATTACCATTAACCCTTTGACTTCCAGGCCGGAGTGCATGCCAGGATCCAGATATACTAGTGTAGGAGTTCTATTTTTCGTCATTTGAAGCTGGAATTGCTAACGCAATTTCCAGCTTCAAATGACGAAAAATACATAAATGTAGTATATATTTGACGAAAATTTGTGTCATTTTATGGTTACGTTCATTGACGAATGACGACGGAAATTTCCGTCATGTATGGTAGTGAAAAGGTTAACTGCTTTATAGACAAGACCAACCTGCTTAAATTTTACTATTTCATTAAACGGTAACCATTTTAGCTGTTGAAACATTTGTTTACTTGGGGTTAGTGGAGGTGCTTCTAATATTAATCTTGCTGCTTTCTTTTGGATTTTAATAATTTTAGTCTGATTTTCTTTCGAGCAGGTACCCCAAGCTGAGCTACAATATTCAATGAGTGGTTTAACATAATAATCATAATATTTAATCCTGGTTTCTAATGGCAAGTATTTTCTAATCGTTCTGAACAGGAATAAACGGTAGGAGGTACACTTTTTGACCTAAGCGACCTGCATAGTCCAGGAGAGAGTATTGTCTACATTAACCCCTAGTAGTTTTGTACTGTTTACTTCATCAATTATAGTATTACCTATTTTTACATTTGCTGAATTGCAATTAGTATTTGTCTGAACAGATTTCTCTCTATTAGATATAAATAAGGTTTTAGTTTTTTCAATGCTAAGTACCATTTTGTTTTAAAGACACCATCTATCCAAACTGACTGCACATTCTTGTAGTTTTTTAATTATTTTATCTTTGGTTTTGTGTTCAACACTCTCAACTGCATCATCTGCGAATAGGTTGATGTCACTTAAGTATTTTTCTAGAGATATATCGTTGATGAAAATATTAAAAAGTAGTGGGCCCAGGATCGATCCTTCGGGCACCCCTGATTTTATATTTAATGGGTTTGATTTTGTACCATTTATGACTACAAACTGTTTTCTATTTCTAAGGTAAGATTCAAACCAGTTTAGCGCTACGGAGCTACATTTGTAAAGTTTAAGTTTTTTAATCAAGATATTATGATCTACTAGATCAAATGCTTTGCATAAATCTACTAGCAATAAGCCGATTTCATTGCCTCTATTTAATGCTGAGAGCCACGTGTCTACCATGAGAGTAATTGCAGTCTCGCATGAATGATTGGCTCTAAAACCCGATTGTTTTTGGTGAAGCAAATTGTAGGATGTCATATATTCATACAAATGAATTGATACATGTTTTTCTAATATTTTTGAGGCTATCGGTAAAATTGATATGGGTCGGTAATTAGAAATATCATCTCTAGAATCTTTTTTATGGATGGGGGTAACTCTTGCCACTTTCCAAGTGTCTGGAAAGCACCCAGTTTTAATGCTACAATTACAAATCTTCACTATAGAATCCGTGAGTGAGTGAGTGAGTGAGTAAGTGAGTGAGTGAGTGAGTGAGTGAGTGAGTGAGTGAGTGAGTGAGTGAGTGAGTGAGTGAGTGAGTGAGTGAGTGAGTGAGTGAGTGAGTGAGTGAGTGAGTGAGTGAGTGAGTTACGAACGAGCCGATCCGCATTTTCGGTACAAGATCAATCTTATGTTTGTATTTAACATTTGTCACTCACGGCATATATATATTATTTGTATATAGGTGGTTGAGCTACCAAATTGATGTATCTATATACCCTGATGACATCGCAAGGCTCTGACACAGTGACTTCCATTTTTAAATGTAATAGTTCTAATACAATCAAAAGTTTACGCCTGCTGAAAATGGCCTAGTTTTCGAAGGCACTTGAAATATTCGTCTCAATTTCATGGCATCCGAGTTTTTTGGTAGGCAGCGCGAGTGTCGTTTTTACACAGCTGGCTGTGGAAACAAAATGGAGGTCAGTGTGACTGGGCCTCGCGCAGCAAATGAGCTAGGCGACCCAGTCATACCGGGTAGTATCTATATTGTGTTTTAACATTTTCTTATAATCAATAATATTAGATTTAATGGGCGTTAGTTAGATGGTGTTGAGTTGTGTTCCGAAATCAATGAGGCGTAACTATTAATCGTTATCAGCTAACAAGTGGAAGAGGGGTTTATTTCTTAAAGATAAAGTCGATATCTAATTGGTTAGTCCAGGAACATTAGGTTTTGAGGTGGAATAAATTCTAACAAGCTGATTTTTTTTCAGAAACTACTCCCCACGAATCGCAGCTCGGAAAAGTACCAAAATTTAAGATGACTGCCAAGCGAAATGGACTAAATACATGCATTTTTTTTATTTGCACGTGTCATCGGTTGCCCAGAGGACAGCTAATAACTCATCTCTCCTAGTGTGAAAGTAATGCGAAAGAGGAAATAATTTATTTTGTTATAATGGCACAATTTGTCGATAAATTATCCATTTTTTTGTTAAAACTGAAATAAATATACAAAATTGTATAGTTTATTGCAAAATTTTAATTGTACAATCGTTACTATTTTCACCCATATCAACATAATAAAAGTCGCCGTAAATACCACTTGTGGCATTTGTATAACACATAAAGTCCAAAATTGCCGTTAAATACAAAAAAACCCCATTTATTTATAACAGAGTAACTGTTAAGATGTTAGATGGCTGTCACAGTTAGTATTTTTCTCTCACCAATTTTTAATTGTGTATTTTCTTTGCCACAAACATTAATTAAAATAAAATATTAAATTGGAATATATGGGTGTGTGATATATGGGTCATATGATACCTACTTGTATAACATTGAACGCATTTACACGAAAAAGCTTGATTTTACGGAACAATAAATATGTATTTCCAGTCTACTACTACAATAGATAATTATCTGACATAGTAAATGTGATGACTGATCTAAAATATATATTCGAAAAGGCT
This sequence comes from Flabesymbios commensalis, assembly GCA_964017125.1. Lineage (NCBI taxonomy): Eukaryota > Metazoa > Annelida > Polychaeta > Terebellida > Flabelligeridae > Flabesymbios > Flabesymbios commensalis. The sequence continues at coordinate 1,648,578 of OZ024917.1, forward strand.
TTAGAACCTATATAACATATGTACTTAATATGATAAATGATAAAAATAAGCTACTGCATATGCCTATATTTTACAGTTCATGAATTTCATGAACGTCTTATTTGTTGTTCAGGAACATTCAGGAAAACTTCATGAACACATTTAATGAACGTTCATGAATGTTTATTGACTATCTGCTTCATGAATTACTTGAGTTTATGACCGTTCATGAACTAGATTGAAAGTTCATGAATTTCATGAATGTCTGATTTGTTGTTCAGGAACATTCATGAATAGTTCATGAACACATTTAATGAACTTTTATGAGTGTTAATTAACTATCTGGTTCATAATTTTTTGAGTTCATGACCGTTCATGATCAACCCATGTTTATGAACAAAGAATAGTTCGTGAACAGAATAAGTTCATGAACTCGATCATAAAATTTCATGAAAGTCTTATCTGTTGTTCAAGACTATTCATGAACCGTTCCTGAACGTTCATAGTTTTTTGTTCACGAACGTTGATGAACTATTCATGAATGTGTATTAATAGTTCATGATCTTCTTACTGGGGATACGTAGAAGCCCACCTGCCACTAAAGGTTGTGTGTGAATAGCCTGATATTAAACATGTTGTTAAATCAACAAGATGAATGAAAATAATTGCTGCTTTAAATAGATTATAAGTGTTAATCTTGGGTAAATTTAATTTTTAATGGCTTGATGTGTTTTTTGAAGTGATATATCCTTTCCTTTCAGATATTCTGTTATCAGTGGTGTGTGTATTATGCACAAGGATCAGTAGCGTCATATTTCACTTCAAATTTGGTAGACATTCGCCAGATTTGATTCGGACCTAGCTTAGCCTGTTTCTGCACAACAGTGACCCTCCAAGCCCGATAGATTATTAAAAAATATATATATTGTAAGGTTGACATAAATTTAGAAATTATCGAATATTCTGAATTTCTACTAAAATATGACAATTTTACTGTTTTGAAACCTACTTCAAACAAACAAAAAAATATTTTAAATTTGTTCTTTATTCACACTGACAAATATATGTTAATAAGCATACTTTGTGGCACAAATGAGACGTATATATTAAAGTTCTGCTCATTCAAAACTGCATTTTTGCGCCCATCTTTAACTTTACCTATTTGAAAGAAAAAAAAATATTTAAACTCTCTACTTAATTTACACTGACAAATATACGTTAATTAGCATACTTTGTGCCACCAATGAGACCATGCACATAAAAATAAGCATTTATTTACCAAACTCTGATCATTCAATATTGCATTTTGGCGGCCATCTTGAATTTTATTACTTTCCCAAACTGGAAAAATATCAGCTAGTTACGAATGTATTCCACCCTATAGTGTATTGTCAGGGTAATGTTCCTGGACTAGGTAGCTTATCTGTCAATTCAATTGAACCAGCGATGGTTCAATTCTTGCCAGGCTCCAGATGCTTTGAAACTGCATTGAACCAATGTTCCTCTATAGTATGCATATCAAGTGTATATAGTAATAACATGTTATTGTGTAGGACTGTGTCATAAGAACCCTTTCGTCTACATTCACCCATTCTGATAATAATTGATTATGAAACATAGCCATAGACATCAAAATAAATATATATTTAAATGTCTAGATATCTCGCTTCTACATATTACATATGATAGACTATTTATACGAGATATTATAAATGCTAAATATATGTTAAAGAACTAAAGTTAAATGAAATGTGATGATATGTTTAATACATCACTTGGGTGTAAAGGTGTCATCAGCATCATTTTAATTCATAGGTGTACTATATTAAATATTCATATATAGCAGGTTGTTAAAGACATCACCCAATTTACGATATACGATACAGAATTGTGTATGTAATTAAAAAAGGTAAATATAACTTAATAGAGCTACATATTGATCTTGTATAAGCGCATATAGCGACCCTGTCTCCTTACTTTGGTTTGGGTCCTAGAATCCAAAATCATACCTTTGTATGAAAATCTTTATCAATGACATTATTGATCTTTCCATGTGAAGAGGTAAGTCTAATTATAAAGATAAAAAGTTACTTTTAATTGATTGGATATTATATAAATCTTTAAACAAATTGTATTTGTATTTGTATTTGAACAATAGCGTTCGCACCTTAGAAATTCATGTTTTTATTACAAAAATCGATATAAAATGGTCTGGACGAAGACCCTTATCCAGTACTGCTGTTATTATGCCTATGGACCTACTATGAGCACTGTATTACAATCAGATTATTGGCTTTATTATCTGGACATATACCGGCTGCTTTCGCAGCCCTTTTTCACCTGCAGAACTTCAATATGTCACACTGTAATCATTTTAGTGTCAAATAAGTAGAATGTCACTGAAAATCCCAGCCATAATTCATCAGTTTTTTCCCCAATCGCTGCATATTTTTGCAACAAAAAACAAAATTTCTTGATTTACGTCGTGAAAAAGTAGTGAAAAACGAAAAATTACATAACTTTTGAACTAAAAGACATACAGAAACAAATAAACAATTTTTTTCTGCATAGCTTCGACACCAGGAATCGAATAAAAGCATCTGAATAATGATGCATGCACTGGTTAGTCTATTAAACTAAACAAAAGTACTTTAAAACACACAACTCCATTACAGTGTCTTGTGCAAATAACTGTGCCTAGATAACTCCGCTTGAAGAGTTAAAGCTATGGTTGAGCATTCAAACTGCACGATAATTCATCTTAACATGTTGTGTTATATCTTAATATGTTCTGTTATGTTTCTAAAACTTCACTGGCTTGTGCCTGATGGGGTATAGTGGTGGTCACTCGCTCTAAAAAATGATCCACAGAGTTAAACATTTTCTTGTAAAGTGATGCATTTGAGTATGATCTCAATAATTCGTATCTGAGTTTTTATTGTTTTTGCTAGGCCTTCTCACTTCCAGCATGATTACTTTACCATAACATGTCTTGATATGTTACTAATCCCTCACTGACTTGTGCTTGATGAGGAATAGCGGTGGTCACTCATACTAACAAATGAGCTACACAGACAGTTGCATGTTCTTTTATAATGTGATATATATGCCTATGTGTAGAATATCTTAATTAACTCCTCTCTAATACGTTACTGCTCTGAGCCCGTATTCTCGTACAAGTTACGATATATATTGTTGGCTTCTGATTGGTCGAGATGGCCCAATCAGAAGCCTACGACATGCCGTATCTTGTACGGAAATACGGGACCTGGTTAGTCATTCAAACTGCTCAACAATTTACCATACCATGTTGTGTTTTGTTGCTAATACCAAAGACCGTCTACAATAAGATGGTCGACTCTCCCCAAAACGTGAAATCGCTCTCAGTGCTGTCCCCCGGTATTGGGAGTTGGAACTAATGCTTTTACCATCTATCAAGTATAATTTTACCGTACTACGACGAGTAACGTTAATTATGAAATTGATCCTATTAAAAAACAGTACATACTTTACATCATAAAAATCAGAAAAATAAGTTTTGACAGAGGTTTACTTCTATTTTTTATCCAATAATTTGGTGATTAGTTATCAATACTTTTAATTGTCTTTTTCCCTTTGATACTTCAGTGGTTGATGCGCCAGTATAAACAAGTATGCATATTCATTGTTTACAAACAACAGGTGACGACCAGCTAACACGAGACGTTGACCCAATCATAGAGTGACGCTGGTCCGACGATTGTAATGCTGGTCCAGCATTACCACATCATTGGTTCATTGTCTCATATTTGCTGGCAGGCTACTATGTGTGCAAGGGTAGATACGGGCAAAGACGACCAAGATAAGGGCAAAGGAAAACAAAATATTAATATGCTTATAGTCTAATGACACAGATCGTTTGTCATGTTTATCATTTGGAATATACCTGAGGAGAAATATTGTGCTGATATAAAGCATGTTACTGTTACTGCTGATTCACATGATCTGAGCGATTCTGTCACAGAATTAGCTTATTCAATGCTGAAATCATTCACGCCACAAATGGGTATCACCATTGAGGAGGAGAATATTTTGTATATAGCAGTGGATATATTTGTCTCAAAGTGTCGCGATCTGCATGTGATCAATGTAAAGTAATTGTTATGCCAATAATAAATTGCATGCATTTCTGTCTAATTAAGAAGCAATATTGAGTATTCAGGGTGAGGGGCTTTTGTTCCACGTCAAAACGCAATACAATTAATTGGTTCAAATGAAGGAATTTTCTTGTTTTCAAGATATCAGTATACTGTTAATGCTCCAGTCCTCGATGACATTTATGGCAGTGGTCTGACAGATAAGGCTTACATATTATAATTTTATAATAATGCTCATGTATTCTAAGTAGATTTTTTTAAATAATAAAAGTTTGAATCAAAATACACGTCTGTCAAGTTATGGTTGTTACCAATGTTTTGCCCCGATCTCCTTCGTGGTCGCTATGCTTGACGACATATTGTCACTCCCCTCCCGTTCTGTGCCCACATATTTGTGTACTTTCTGTACACAGCTCTTCTGTTATTTAAATGAAGACATTTTAATCTCTAAAATTTTATCATAATATAAGATGACTTATCTGCTATATTAGCAGTTATTTTCGTTTAAAAAATAAATATTGATAAATATTGTTATAACTGTCAAATATAGTGAAACATTATTTTTTATTTGGAGGTTAAAGTGATGAAATTATCACTTGTTTTATATGATGATACACTTGCCAAAGCGTAGTTCCAACTCCCGTTATAAGGGGGCACAACTGCATAATGTATTACACGCATTTGTATGGTGAAATCCGCAAGTCGACCATCTTATTGTAGACGGTCTTTGATAATACCTCACTGGCTTGTGCTTGGTAGGGGATAGCGGTGGTCACTCGCTCTAAAAAATGACCAAAAACTTTCTGTTGTAATGTCATGCGCTACAAATCATACATGAGGGGTCAATCACCCAAGAACATGTACCCCATGTATGTATCATATCCCATCTGTTTAGAAAAAGTGGTAAATGGTCAGTTACTCTTGACCATGTGCCCTATGTATATATCATTTTAATGTTCCCTCTATTTAGATCTAATAATGATTAATTAAGTGTTGGTGATGGTGACAATAAATGCACTAATAGTGATAGTTGTCTGACATATATAGTAAATATAGAGCTAACCATGAAAAATGCAAAGAGTAAAAGTTAACAAAGTTCTCATTTATCTGAACCTTCTCCCAAACGTTCTTTCCCCACATGTGTCTAACACATGCCCAACTTACATGAACCTTCATGTTATTTGTTTCAATGAAGCGTAATCAACTGCGTGACAGACGACTTGACCAGCCAATCGAATCACCTTATCGCATAAAAGAAGTGTGTGATCAATTTTCTGAAACACTGGATGGTGCTGATTGTAAAGTAAAAGACTACCACAGGCGATGTTACCAAAATTTTACAGGTGATTTATGCAGATTAAAAACTGTGAAAGACACATCTGAACAGCCATCAACCTCACAGCAACGCTCTCCACAAAAACTAATACACGGTGCCTCAAATCCAAAGCTCGGGTCAGAATGCATTTTCTGTGAGGAAGTTGAACTTGTTGTGGATGGGACATGGAAAGACTATCCAAGTGTCCTACGTGGTAAAACAGGGAACCACCATGCAAGGATATTGAACATAAAGCAATAGCCCTTGGCAAGACAACACTTTGTCGCAATGTCAAAGACACTGATCTCTTTGTTGCTGAAGCTCGGTGGCACAAGAGATGCTCCCAACGCTTCTACACGGAGCACCGAAATTTTTAACGTGGATTAGTCCGATCCCAGAGCCGAGCCCAGGACACGGAGCAAGCTCGAAAGCATACAGCTCACTAGCATGCTTACAACACAGTAAATAACCACATCATGAGAGAGGTCATTGAAAAGAAAGAAGTGGTTCCGCTTAGTCCGATGTCTGTATGTGAACTTGAGAAGCAGGATATACCTAATACCAAGTACAGGAATTAGCAGCTGATGAAATGTCTTAAATGGATGGTAACAAGCATTATTCTGGGGAGAAGTGTTTGTCTCCAGCTCACTGATTAGCCAGCAATGACATCATTCAAAATGTGACACAATAGCTGACATTCATCTCCAAATATGGTAGGCCCTATTGGTCTCAAGGATCCCCCTCCTGGGACATATTGCATGCTGATTGGCCAACAATGACATCATTTTTAAAATATGACCTCTGTAACTGAACTAATCTCTGAGGTCAGAATTATCTGTACACAGGGTTTCCCCTAAAGATCTACGCTTGCCGTAAAACTACAGACGACCTCCACTGGAGCCAACGCTGGGTAAGCCTTAGCAGAGATGTGTATGTTGTATACATACTGAGCGCGCGCAAGCTTGGTCAGCACGCTGTCTACTGCATGCACTGTGGCCACATCCAACAAACACTAGACGTTGACCCAATGTGGAAACAATGTTGGGCCACCGTTTACGACGCTGGTCCAACATTGGTGTGGTGAATACATGTATCTGTAATATCGCCTGTCCTATATCCACCACGTGCCCAGTCAATGTGCCATTGTTCTGGGAATAGGCAGGGCTATCCACGAGACTTGGCAGTGTTACCATGGAAGTTGCAACTAAGACTAAGATCTAAGAAGTTGCAACTAAATTCAAGTACAACTACAATGCAGACTGCTTAATATCGTTTAGTAACATTGTCATATAGCCTAATTCTGTGTAATGTTAATATAATGTAGATATGTATGAATGGTATAATCTCACAGTAAAGTATAGAGACTGGGGCACCTTGAGACTTGGGGTACCTTGAGACAGGCCTGTTGACAGAAATTATATTGCGATTTGTTCGCCAGCTGGTCAATGGTACCAAAACTAACCACTTTCCATTTTCCACCCTGCAGTGTCATGCTTAGATCCATATTATACATGGAAATTACTTTTTTGGGATGATCAATATCTGTGTCCATAGATCACGTGATACTTGATTTCCTTATGATTTTGGTGGTATCGTACACCTGTGCTATCACTTTCTTACTTACGTATAATGGTTTGCTTCAAATACACCCCACACACAAAATATGATATCAGATATGAGGTCAGTCAGGGTGTCTTAATGTGCTCCAAAAACTGTCTCAAGGTGCCCCGAGTCTATCTCTAGGTGCCCTGAAAGTGTTTCAAGATGCCCCCACCTTGTGAAGGCACATATTAGTCTGGTGCGGTATGTCATTTTGGCCATTTCTGTTGCAAAAATTGATTTTATTGTTTTTATGGCTTCATTAAGGGTCAAATAAGCCAAAAATATTGGGGTTCAATTTTTCCCGCCCATCAACCTCGTTTTATGGCACATTCAAAATGGCCGCCATCGAAATCACATATTTGGCCATAACTTGGCCTCTAGGAAAGCTAGAGTTACGATTTTGATGTCTATACTCATGTTTTTGGGTATGAGGAATCCAATAGTGCCCATACAAAATGTGTATGTCTTGTAGATATTTCGATATTAAATATAAAACACATTTTTCATGCGTTCTCGGTCATTTTTTGTCGCAAATATGAAAAAACTTAAATTTTCAGAAAATTATTTTGGAAGCCTTATTTAGTATGTATTATAATATAAACAGCGCATTGCTGATGGTTTCTGAATGGTAGATGTTTCGTTGATGGACCCTAAATATTCCACCAAGAAGGCGTACAAGTGATAGCGTAGAAACCGAGCAACTTTAATAACGATGTTTGGTACATTTCCTGAATTTGCAAATGAACATTTTGCAAATTGATAAAACTAGTGTGTCTTTTGCAAAAAAGTACACACTTTTTTAAGAAGTAGATAGGAGGGATGAAGGTCTGATCGAAATTTAAAAAATAATACAAAATGAATACAAAAGTGTGAGCAAATTGTGCGTTTCAGCAATGTTTCATGTGTTGTCAAACAAATGATCAGAATCAATCATCATGATCATTGCGATTGTGATCCATCCCATCAGCAAAATTATTGGATTTTCAGATTTTTTTCTGTAAAATTTTTAAACGATGCACAAGAAAAAATAAAATAGGGGATTTTATTTCATCACAGCCCATGAGAGATATCCCCGTTTAAATTTCATAATTTGACTTGTTCTCCGAGATGCAGGGGCTACTCTGAGATCAACAATTTCATGAAACAATTAATTTAAATACTGACAGTTAAATCTCCGCGTCAAGGCAATATTCTAATGAGACACAAAGCGAGTATCACCAATTAATATATAAATCTGTAACCTAACAAGGATGCCCGGCCGCGCAATGATTACAGTCTCTGTATCGCGTATACCTACAAACTATGTTATTGCGGAATAGATTGGAGGAGGACTGGGGCATTACCACAGCTGACATTTAAGCAGATTACAGCAAGCATTCAATGGCTTGGTTCATCGAAAAGACAATGAGGTTTAGGTTTAAATTTAGTGATTTTCGGTCACAATGACACAAGCCATACTACCTGGTTTGCTTGTTATATACCACACTGTTGCATTTGTACAGGAGTCGTCTGCAAGGCTGAGCATTTTAACTATATCTGGTACTACGGTCTTATTTGCATCAATATTTGTTGAGCTCAATAACAGCCCTTGGTGCAGGTGAACTAAGACATCTGGCAGGAATGAACATGTTATATTTCACTTCCCACACATTCTGTTCTAATGGTGGGAGGTTTGGCCATCTGATAAAGCAGGTCTTGTCTCCCATTGACATGTGGTTGGCTCTCATAAGGTGTAGCTCATGTAGGTGAACATCTCCCATTCTAGATTTTTAGACAAGAATAGTTGCCACCGTAAGGCTGGAATTATCATTAGCTGATTAAGCCAGAGGATTAGTACACTTCACATACAAAATTCGTCCATGCTTCCAAGGCTTTCGATGTACAAATTTAGAGAGGGAGAGGCAGCGCATAGATAGAATATCGGACTGCCACGTCATTCATGCACGCATCCCGGGTTTGAACCGTGCTGATCTCGCAGGGGTCTTTCAGAGAAATATCCTTGTCTATTCCCTCTCAATGTGACTAGGTGACCACAGTTGCGGCCTCGTCGAGTTCAAGTTGAAACTAGTGTGTTGACGTTAATTTACAAGCTATTTAAAATAACAATATATGTGGATATAATCTGTTTACGTGTGAGGTACACTTGAATGCCTTTACAAAAAAAATACTTTTGGACTACTCTGTTGCAGTACATATTTAATCCAATTATGCCTCAAATCACTAATTACTCAGTTAATGCATCAGTATTAGATTCAGAATTTGTCAGTATTTGACCAGAATATATTATTTGGTTCAAATCACACCTGTTGAGGAATGACGCTCCTGTTAGTGTAACCTGTGCAGAAAGAAAGTGAATTCACCTGTCCTGGAGAAATTAGTACAAGCTCAACTTATTAGAGTTTTAGACACACGACCTCTGGTCACGATATCTGTTCTAGAGTATGCTCCCATGATTAGAAGTAACCAAGAGAGAGATATCATTACCCATAGTACCCAGTGCTGATTCCACCAAATGATAGGCCCGAGGTGGTTTTTGTATTACTCTTTTGTCATGAAGCATCCCTTGTGTAATCACTCACACGTGATCCGTGGACTGCCAATAAAGCGGTCCTAGATCTAGGCCTATTATTAGGACATCTTACAATCTTCTGACTTCATGAGCTACTCTCATGGTTTGATAATTGTGTCACTTGCATCAATCTGCAGAAAACTCAACTCAATGGGAACCAGTTCTAAACAACTTGGTTTGGATGACAATGTGCATACATAGTACTTAGTAAAAGTGTTCATCAATTTTTATAGCAATCTTGACTTCTGCCTTTCTAGAATGACTTCTCGCAGGTTATCTAAATTTTCAACCACTTGATGTTGTGTCTCGCGGGCATTATCACTTTTTTACCGGATAACATATTTATCTACTACTGAGCATACAATATGCAAACACATTCAAGTGTATCTGTTAACATGACTGGCTTGGTACAAAATGTATTATGTTTTCTGTTCTCTTATTATGAAACATCATTTGTAAAATTTCTTAATTTAATGATCTGTGGTAGGCTACAAGGCGTCTCATGTAAACAGACTATCTTTGATTATGTTGTCCATTTGAAAAAATATCACGTTACCCTTTTCTTGTATTTAGATTGGAACTGATTTACTGATACCCAGCGAAACATCTTAGTGGTTGTGAGTTGCTTGTTTCTTTCGCATAAGAAAATGAACCAAGCCATTGAATGTTTGCTGTGATCCTTTATGGTAATGGCCCTGTCCCCTCCAATTATGACTGGAATCTATACTCTGATATCTCTCACAGGCTGTGATGAATTAAAAGTCCCCCTTTTATTTGTTATTGTGCATCATTTATGGATTTAAGAAAAACAAGATCTAAAAATCCAATAATTTGATGGATGGGATGTTCCATAATTACCCACCAAGATTAATTCTGATCATTTGTTTAGCAAAATTAAAACATTGCTGAAACGCACAATTTGCGCACAATGTGTGCTAATTTTATTTCATTTTAAATAACATTGACCCATCCCACCCACTTCTCAAAGTTATCAAATGTGTTTTGTAAAAGACACATTACCGGCAATATCAATTATCGTCTGTGACTGTTGTAAAATGTTTAAATGAAATAAATGCATCAAACATCGTAATTGAAATTGTTCAGTTTTTACAATCGCTTTACGTCACTTTGGTCAACTATTTGGGGTCCATTAACGGAACACCCATCATTCAGAAACCATCAACAATGTACTGTTTATCATAATACACACTAAACAACGCTCAATGTTTGAATTTTAGTTTTTTTCGAATTCGCGAAAAAAATGACCGAAAACGTATCAAAAATGTGTTTTATCGTTAATTTTAGAATATCTAAGATACATCCACATTTTTTATGGGCACTATTGGATTCCTCGTACCCAAAAACATGGGTATAGACATCAAAATCGTAACTCTAGCCATGCTAGGGCCCAAGTTATAGCCAAATATGTGATTTTGATGGCGGCCATTTTGAATGTGTCATAAAACGAGGTTGAGGGGCGGGAAAAATTGAACCCCAATATTTCTGGCTTATTTGACCCCTAATAAAGTCAAAAAAACAATAAAATCAATTTTGGCAAGAACTTTTAATTGTAGGCATATTTCTGACATACCGCACCAGACTACTACCTAGCCAGTACCTAGTCAATGAAGTTAGGCCTAAAACACATACTGTGTAACAGTCGACCTGTGCTGGTTTGGACAACATGAGATGCAATAGGCCTACACCTCTAGAATTGGACATTCAATTCAGCTCTATGATAAATAGCCAAATTTAAGTTGTTGCCGGTCCGACATGACTAACTTAAAATTGGGACATTTCCAACCTCAGTCAAGGTGAAGCTGTGACAAGAGGATGATCAGCATTTAATTATTCATTGATATCAGTCTTAATAGTCAAATAAGCACACAACATTCCTCATTCAGTTACTGTTGTCGCCGTTGCATGGCAGATTTGATACTCATACGGGCATGTCGTTATGAGCGAGTATGCCATTCTGATCAATCAGAATGACACACCCTTATAATCGAACAATTTGTAGTATTTCAGAGTCCTCCCTTTGCCCCAGACACATGAGGCCCTTGGCCCTAGCTACCACTGAATATATCTGCATTCAAAGTTTATAAGGCGCTCGTGTGGTATTCATGCCATTACCTATGTTCAATTTACATTTATCAACATAAATACAAGAGCAATCACCCCAATATGATGAACTGATTTTACAATGGGTTTATTGGAGCGGTGTACTTTAACCCACTCAACAAATGGTTTCACCAAGCGCGATGTTGTGCGAATATTTTTTTATTGACAGGGACATTCACCTGATTATTTACCATTTCCATATTAGGCCTACCAAGCGTATTGTATTGAAGTGTGAGGAGAAATAGGGAATGGAAATCAATTGTATGATTTGAGATGCATTGAAAACGCTGGTATATATTATATCAAATCTATGTGCTACTTTTAGTGAAATAATAAAGTCATGGTCAGTCACATGTCAACAAAATCAAATGCAGGTGGAGCATTTGTCGGATCAAAATCCATTGGGTATTCTTGTGTTATGCTACGTAATCTATTATAATCATCTATGCTACAACATTATATTATTCAGTATAGAAACTGAGCTTTTTCTTTTGCACATATTATACTCTCGTTTTTTTAATATATCAACAAACTGTTCCTATCGACACCTTTTATTTAATCGAGCTTAATTAATTAATTAATTAATTAGTTATTTCATTCAAATATTTTAATTCATTCATTCATTCATTTATGTGTATGATATGTGAATCCTTGAGGAGCATAATGTAACAACAAATACCTTTTCAATTGAAATGGAATTAAAATCGATCCTTTTGTATACACGTAGAAAAATAACACCCTAACTGTTGAACCTCTTATGCGTATGTTAATTTATTCGCAAACTTAAAGAGCGAATATGGCGAACTTTCTAAATGACCTCGTATATTAGGCCCTATACAGTAAAAATGCGTGGCGGTATCTAGAGGGTGTGGGAGGGGTCAGTAGCAATGGGATCGCCAAGAGCGCATCATATACCCCGCCGATGACTTGCTTATAATGCATGTTAATGTACACTTGGAAATTCCCCTTGGAATTTCTGGCTATGCTCCTGTAAAACTCACTTGGGTTCTGATAGTAGCATCGATGGTTAATTTATCTCAACTGATAGGTTCATGGTGAACGAAATGGTAGCACGTTTATCTTCTTATTGACTATTATACACGGTGGAACATGATCAAATACCTCTGAGCGTGTCATATTTACAAGTTTACATGACAAGTCTAGATGTTAGCATAGCTGTCTAACATAGACGCTAAAAAGCGACCGGAGTCACCAATATTAGTATGAAACACGTACCACTCATCTTTGAGCTTGTCCAAACTATTGTCCAGTTGTATACCAGTAGTGTAAAATAAGGTTAACAGCCGTGTCGTGTGCACAATAACGTTCTCAGGTAAAAACGGGAACCTCAGGCATAATAATTTGGAACAGCCCTCAACTTTGATCATGTCCCCGCTATTGGTGCGTTGGCTCTGAATACAAAGTGAGGTGACAATAAATGATTGCCTAGCTAGCGTATCGTGGTAAACAATATTTTAAATCGATAAGGTAAAACTGGCGGCGGTGGTTTCCATTATCATGGAACAGCCCTCAGTACAAATTATTTCGAGTTATTCGGTAATTTCACCCATTGTGAAAAAAATCAAGCCAAACATATATTGACGAGCGCATTTAATTCAAACAAAAACTAGAGGACAGCGGTAACCTAAATTATTTTGGGGGAGCCCTCATTTTTAATCAGTTGTTATCGCATGAAAAAGTGTGTTTCTTTGCTCCATGTGATTATAGATCGTTAAAGTTCCGACTTCTATTATATAGCTGCTACTAAAATTGAAAGTAAACATCATTTGATCAGCAATATATATGTGTCACTCAAGGGTACATAGTAAGACACCATAAGGTGACATATATAAAAAGTCACCCAAATGGGGTTTTTTCATGAGCATGATAGTGGTTTACCTTGAGTTGACACTAAAAGTATATGTTACGAAAATATAAATTTAAAAAAATGCAACATAAATACAAACTGCTAAAAACGGTATCCAGCCAAGCAAGCATAGACACTCTCGCACACTTAATACAGGAACATACCAAAACACAACTATTTGTAAACATCTTACCTGCTGAATTGTAACACACACAAAGACAACACCAGAATTATGTAAGACAATACATTCGAGAGTCCCAAACACTTGGAGTAATTTCTTATGCGAAAGTTTTAATGGAGCTAATCTTCGTCTCGCGTTGTCAGCTTTAGGAGGAAGAGGAAGTGAACAGTACATATATATACAAACACATGTACTTCACGACTTTACACGAGTCTATCGCAAAAAAATATAAAGGAAAGGTATATTAAATATAAATATCACGCCACAAAAAATGCGAAATCCAATAATTGCATCCAGCATGTTGTCATGCCTCGCTGCACATACTTAAAGAGACGGGTGATGTTTATCGTTTTCCATTCAATGTGACATGAATACGTGAGTATTTGTGTGAACTGTACATGCTGTAGTTTATATCTTTATTACATAAAATCACAATAAATATTAATACAACTGTCAAATGTATCTTGTTAAAGGTGGAACACACAAATAAATTATATGAATTCAATTGAAAATGAAAAGATCATGTTTATAAAATTATGTTATAGTTTAATTTGCCCGTTGTGTGTTGAGTTCACATCGCACTATTTCATATTCTAAAAATTGCAGTCCATATAAATTTTGTTGGTAATTAATAATAACAGCTGGACAACACTCAAAAGAGTCGTACGCACAGAAAGGGTTACGTGGAATGACCTATATAGTCTTTATATGTGTTGTACATAATGACATAGTACATATATATACTACATAGTTCCATAGTTACACCCATACATGTGAAAATGAGCGTATTTTAATGCTTAATCACACATGTAATCACGCACTCCCAGCGCTACTTAATACAACTGTGAAATGTATCTTGTTAACAGTAGAACACACACATGAATGATATTAACAAGAACGTTCTGTATCGAACGTCCACTCTAAACAATATAGGTTCTTTAGAAGGAACCCTCCAGTACTATCACCATGTAACCTCCTGTGGTTGCATGGTGATAGTACTGGAAGGTTCTTTTTAAAGAACCTATATTGTTTAGAGTGGAGATCCTTGATATTAACTTAACCCATTAAAGCCCACTGGCAAGTTTTTTTGCCAGTGACTTTTTAGTGTGACCTCGCAGTGAAAAAATATTTTTTTAAAGGATACACGACTTGACCCGCTGTAAACTCCTCTGTCATCTTGGTTAACTACATTTTATGCAATTGATAGTCGAAACCGAAGTTTAGCTTATGTTTGTCGGAAAATAGTACTTCCAGAATGCGACTTCATCGTCGTGGAAAAGACCAATAAGTAATTTTTTACATATCTTGTAGCAAATAGGTCAATATTCATAAATAAACTGTGATGTGTGGTGATTTTCACCATGTAATTGTAATGCTGAAAAAAGATTCATACCTGTGCATAAAAAAACTAATGATCCACATGGCAAAAAAATTTGCCAGTGGGATAATACATGGTAATATAGTCTGTAGTAATAAACACTTCTGTAAAATGATGCAACGAAATACATTATGTTTATTATGACTTTCTGGTACTAAATCACCGAGCATGCTGATATGTTCAGTAGATTCCCACCCTTTTCTAATAATAATTGTTTGTCTGCTAAATGTCATATACTAGGAACACACTGCAATTGAAAATGTAGGTACTGGCAAGAAAAGTTGCCAGTGGGCACTTATGGTGTCTTTGATTGATATGTTTATGATATATGATGAATGATATCCTCTCCATGTTTGAATACGCTGCGAGGGATGAGCCAACTACTGTAAAGCAGCTCAGAAAGCTAGGAAGTAGATGGTAACATTAAGATGTGTATGAAGTGTACAAGCTCAGTTTCAATTTGTGGTCTCTAGGATATACATATATCACGTAAAACCGTATATTTGCGGGTCTGAAAACACCCCTAGTCTCAGTATGAAATAAAATACATTTATGTATGATACTCCTCGTGGGAGTGATTACCAGTGTTGGTCACTACATCGACCATATCTAGGGGTACTGGGATGATTGCTAGTAGTAGTACTTTTTGCCCCCATCCAGGGATGGTCACTATTAGAGATCTGTTCCGTCAGCTGCATGCTATACGGCATGGTACGGAAGCACTAGACTACAGTAATCATCCAAGGGAAGCTGCAGCCTCCTCTATCTGGCCATAATCTTCGGGCGGATTGCCAGTGGTGTACCTCCACTCAACTGGGGTGCCAATGCAGCTCTCGTATCAGTGCAGGCGCTGGTGTAGGCCGTGGTAGCCTTAAATAACCGGCAATGGCGTGTTGTTGGCATTAGGTGGTCTCTCACGGCGGATGAATGGAGTTACCCTTCCTATTGTTACTCTGGGGCGAGGATAGCAGAGCTGTGCGAAATGCCACAGAGTCTCAGCATTAAATTGCACAGCAAAACCCAAGTCTTCAGCCGTCTGGGCATGTCTGTGAGTAGATCCCCTGGACATGCCCATAACCCCTTATTGGGCGAAGGAAAACTCTCTGAATAACCCACCATGCCCTATCACCCCCACCCTCACATCATCATCTGTACATCATTCATCTCATCAATTGATCACAACAGTTTTACTGTATTACAATGTCACTTAAAAGACCATTTGTGCTGAAAAGTGACGTAAGGCAATGATTTACTAATACTACTAATGGTCACAATTAACACATTTCATTGACCCCTCTAAAGCCCACTGGCAAGAAAATTTGCCAGTCTCAGAAACCACTTTAAAAAAGTAAATGTTTTTTTTTTTTAATTTAAAATAGTAATAATGGCCTGATCGTAGCAATGTGTCATATTTTCGACTCGGAGGCTCTGTTTTGAAAAGTTGGGCTTTAATGTTGAAAATAAAAAGATAACGTTTTAAAAAATATGTTACAGTTTAATTTATTCGCCGTGTGATGAATTCACATTGTGCTATCTCATATTCTATATATTGCAGTCCATATTAATTTTGTTGTTCTTTAATAATAACAGCTGGAGAACACGCAAACGAGTCGTCCGCACAGAAAGTGTACGCACTAAAAATGAGATTTCTTTCATCTGTGCGTTGTGACAGGTCAAATAGGGGTGTAAGTGGTGCAGGGGACCCAAATACTTGGAAAGGTCTATGCTAGCTATTAAGCACCGAAGCATTTTTGTACAAATTATGGAGACCAAAGGTTTGTTTTCAATTTGTAATCGTCATAAATGGCTGACTATACTTCTTTCCGCTTCACTTGAATACCTATGTTATGGGCCATTATAAATAGTATACTACTTTAGCGCGGGGATCGCTGATCCCTGATCGCGAACCCTGAGCTGTATCGGTTAATAGTCCAGGAACATTAGGTTTTACATAGGCCTAAGTACATGCAGTAGAAAAGGCAGTCACTCTTATTATATGGAGAGATAACCCGTTTGATCACTCCCCAAGAGGACATTCTGTAAACAAATGACAGTGAGAGTCCAGGATCTGACAAACGGGGGGGGGGGGGCACTGACACCACAGGTGGCACAGCTAACTTCTTAAATGCTCCAGAGACATCTAAGGCTTCAAATGATGCATTCTAGAGCATTTTTCGACCCAAATTTGGGCGTTTTTTGTTTTTTTCTGAACCCTGAAGCGGGCGCCTGTGGATCCGCCACTGAATGAACCTCCTATGAACAGCCACCTGTCTTGTATGGTCACTTTTCTTGAGGCCCAAGGGTCGCTGTTCATAGCAGGCTCTACTGTTTTGTTTTTCAGCACAATCCTTTTTAAAAAGCAGTAAAAATGGGCCTAAATTATTACTGAAATGTGGAAAATTACACAACATCACATTACAAATGGTTTATGTTTTTTGAAATATTTGCAGATCTGCTTTAAATAACTATCAATCATTTAGATAAGTACATCAATCTGTTGTCTCAGAATAATTATTTATTTCTACAAATTATTATACAAAGGATATACTTTATATACAGTAGGCCTATATATAGTAGAACAGTAGGCTTTCACTGAGACAGAATAGTCGCTGGCGTTGATTTTGGTAGGGAAATGGCATATTGACGACACCACGGAAACATATAAACTTGCTACATAGGCCTACTACTGCTATTTGGAAATCGGTACCGCACAAAATCCTAAAGATAAATCGTAGGCCTGTGTGGACTCGGCTTTAGTTGCCAGTGAGTGTCTGATGATGAATCAACATTTCATGCTCTACAGACACTGTTCGTCTTGATACTATAAGTGTTGTGCCACGCCTCAAATTCTGACGTCTGAAGTCTATCCCGGCACTGAAAAAAAAAAAAAAGTATAATGGCCGTAGACCCTTTAACGTAGGTATTGAAATGAAGCGGAAAGACCTCTAAACTAAGACATTTAAATGGTTTCAAAGTGAAAATCCCCGTGATCTCTTATTTTGAATATAAATATTCCAGCGCTTCAAGGGTTAAATAGAGTAAGGGAGAAACGATAATTTATTTTAGCATGTGATTTAGGTTTCCAGAGCTGAACACACCTTTTGGTATGATATTGCTTGGAAACATGAGTATAATTTAATTATGTTACCTCGAGTATATCATGTAGACTCTATACTGCATATGAATAACAATAATGGCCGTGTTGCATGGTTTCTGTGGTCGCATGATCACACACAGTCTTGCTATGTGCAGTTATATTGTGTTAGGCCTACCAATTAACCCCAATTTTTGTGAAAATTTATTACAAACTGAAACTAGACTGTGGGAAATCTTTATTTTAGTGATGTTGAGCATGAGATATAAATTCTTAAAAAGAAACAGTATTCAGTAGACAGAAATTTCCGTCTCTAGCGTCGCTGGCTGTCAGTGAAAAGCCATGAGAGGACTGTTGCACAGGTTAAGTATTCAGCTACTAGTCTTATTCAACTCATACCGGTAGACTATTGTGTGTTACCCAACAAACAGAACATTTTGTATAACATTTGTAGGCCTACAATGTTGCACAAATGTCAAAGTTGTACAAATGTTATACAAATTTTTTGTGTTCACTGGGCAGTTATGAAACATCTATTATATACATATTTTTTAAAAGCACGTTTTATTTCAAACTCGACAAGGCGGTTTGCATATTGTGTGAAAATATATTTTTTGTGACTTTTCCAGCGGTATATCTTACTTGATTATAAAAAATCAAATATCCACATACAAGATTTGCAATATTGCGGACTATCGTGTCTCTGTTATTCAATTTACGAAAAAGTGACGTTGCGGCCATGTTGTTGTGATACAGATGTAGGCCTACGTTATATTTATTGGTATAGGATCACGTGCATATCGTACATGAAACTAGGCTTTCCCACGTTTTACGGTGCCAAATAAAAAATGACCTGGCATCCTGTATATTCTCATAGTGCACATGCTGACAATATTTGAAAGAAAATGACAAAATGACGTAGTAGGCCTACATGAAAACGTGACGTCACAAATGTACGTTTATTGCTCTCGACCACGTGTCGTAAAAATGAAATATATGACGTGAAACTACAGAACTATACATTTCCAATGATATATTATATATCACTGAGGAAAAAAGAGAAATGCTTTAATAATACAAATTAAAAAAAATATAAAAATGTTGAACCTATTTTATTAAAAAAATATTAGACCATATAAAACAAAAGCTAACGACTGTTGCATAAAATCAAGTGATGTCATGTGTACAAAGCATGTATGTCATTTTTGTGTGACTACCTAGGCCAATTCTCTATAATTTATACAAATGCTGGATATTGAACGGCATCTACATGTGTATATCGCAGCTCATAAATGATCCACCTTTATAAATATCCAGTAGAAATTGGTAAAAAAGTGACGTCAAAACCATCACGACATGACGTCACAAATGCACGTTTTATGAAAAACTCGACCACTTGCCACAAAAACCGTTCACGCTACGTGAAACTAGACGTTCATACCTTTCCAGCGATATATTATTTGTCTCTAGGAATTTAAGTGTCAACTAACTCCTTAAATAACGTCAATTTTCAGATTTTCTCCTCTACTAAATGGGATCGCCTAGAGCGCATCATATAGCCCGCCGATGACTTGCTTATAATGCATAATAATGTACACTTGGAAATCCCCCTTTGAATTTCTGGCTACGCCACTGTAATACTCACTTGGGTTTTGATAGGAGCATCGATGGTTAATTTATCTCAACTGCAAAAGTTCATGGTGAACGAAATGGTAGCAAGTTTATCTTCTTATTGACTATTATACACGGTGGAGCATGATCAAATACTTATGAGCGTGTCATATTTACAAGTTTACATGACAAGTCTAGATGTTAAAATAGGTGTCTAACATAGACGCTAAAAAGCGGCCGGAGTCACCAACATTAGTATGAAACACCACTCATCTTTGAGCTTGTCCAAACTATTGACCAGTTGTATACCAGTAGTGTAAAATAAGGTTAACAGTGTCGTGTGCACAATAACTTTCTCAGGTAAAAACGGGAACCTTAGGCATAATTATCTGGAACAGCCCTCAACTTTGATCATGTCCCCGCTATTGGTGCGTTGGATCTGAATACAAAGTGAGGTGACAATAAATGATTGCCTAGCTAGCGTATCGTGGTAAACAATATTTTAAATCGATAAGTTAAAACTGGCGGCGGTAGTTTTCATTATCATGGAACAGCCCTCAGTACAAATTATTTCGTGTTATTCGTTAATTTCACCCATTGTGAAAAAAATCAAGCTGAACATATATTGACGAGCGCATTTATTTCAAACATAAACTGGAGGACAGCGGTAAACTAAATTATTTTGGGGTAGCCCTCATTTTTAATCAGTTGTTATTGCATGAAAAGGTGTGTTTCTTTGCTCCATGTGATTATAGATCGTTAAAGTTACGACTTCCATAATATAGCTGCTATTAAAATTGAAAGTAAACATCATTTGATCAGCAATATATATGTGTCACCCAAGAGTACATAGTAAGAAACCATAAGGTGACATATATAAAAAGTCACCCAAATGTTTTTTTTCATCAGCATGATAGTGGTTTACCTTGAGGTGACACAAAAAAGTATATGTTACAAAAATGTAAATTTAAAAAAATGCAACATATATAATAAACATTTTGTACAGGTCTGTTGTTGTTTTTATCTATTCATACCCTCTTTTTCGTCTACACTTCAGATTTAATAGAGGTGTCACCCAAAGGTTCATTTTTAGATCATGGCACCAAACTATTGACCAGTTGTGTACCAGTAGTGTAAAATAAAGTTAACAGCCGTGTCGTCTACACAATAACGTTCTCAGGTAAAAACAGAAACCTTAGGCATAATTATCTGGAACAACCCTCAACTTTGATCATGTCCCCGCTATTGGTGCGTTGGATCTGAATACAAAGTGAGGTGACAATAAATGATTGCCTAGCTAGCGTATCGTGGTAAACAATATTTTAAATCGATAAGTTAAAACTGGCGGCGGTAGTTTTCATTATCATGGAACAGCCCTCAGTACAAATTATTTCGTGTTATTCGTTAATTTCACCCATTGTGAAAAAAATCAAGCTGAACATATATTGACGAGCGCATTTATTTCAAACATAAACTGGAGGACAGCGGTAAACTAAATTATTTTGGGGTAGCCCTCATTTTTAATCAGCTGTTATTGCATGAAAAGGTGTGTTTCTTTGCTCCATGTGATTATAGATCGTTAAAGTTACGACTTCCATAATATAGCTGCTATTAAAATTGAAAGTAAACATCATTTGATCAGCAATATATATGTGTCACCCAAGAGTACATAGTAAGAAACCATAAGGTGACATATATAAAAAGTCACCCAAATGTTATTTTTCATCAGCATGATAGTGGTTTACCTTGAGGTGACACAAAAAAGTATATGTTACAAAAATGTAAATTTAAAAAAATGCAACATATATAATAAACATTTTGTACAGGTCTGTTGTTGTTTTTATCTATTCATACCCTCTTTTTCGTCTACACTTCAGATTTAATAGAGGTGTCACCCAAAGGTTCATTTTTAGATCATGGCACCAAACTATTGACCAGTTGTGTACCAGTAGTGTAAAATAAAGTTAACAGCCGTGTCGTCTACACAATAACGTTCTCAGGTAAAAACAGAAACCTTAGGCATAATTATCTGGAACAACCCTCAACTTTGATCATGTCCCCGCTATTGGTGCGTTGGATCTGAATACAAATTGAGGTGACAATAAATAATTGCCTAGCTAGCGTATCGTGGTAAACAATATTTTAAATCGATAAGTTAAAACTGGCGGCGGTAGTTTCCATTATCATGGAACAGCCCTCAGTACAAATTATTTCGAGTTGTTCGTTAATTTCACCCATTGTGAAAAAAATCAAGCCAAACATATATTGACGAGCGTATTTAATTCAAAAAAAAAATAGAGGACAGCGGTAAACTAAATTATTTTGGGGTAGCCCTCATTTTTAATCAGTTGTTATCGCATGAAAAGGTGTGTTTCT